>JAGTTL010001873.1:0-11788 GCA_036851935.1 Coregonus suidteri | reverse complement strand
ACCATTTCTATTGTAGATTGTTGAAGACTAGGGGGGACCATTTCTATTGTAGATTGTTGAAGACTAGGGGGGACCATTTCTATTGTAGATTGTTGAAGACTAGGGGGACCATTTCTATTGTAGATTGTTGAAGACTAGGGGGGACCATTTCTATTGTAGATTGTTGAAGACTAGGGGGGACCATTTCTATTGTAGATTGTTGAAGACTAGGGGGGACCATTTCTATTGTAGATTGTTGAAGACTAGGGGGGACCATTCTATTGTAGATTGTTGAAGACTAGGGGGGACCATTTCTATTGTTGAAGACTAGGGGGACCATTTGTAGATGTTGAAGACTAGGGGGGACCATTTCTATTGTAAGACTAGGGGGGACCATTCTATTGTAGATTGTTGAAGACTAGGGGGGACCATTTCTATTGTAGATTGTTGAAGACTAGGGGGGACCATTTCTATTGTAGATTGTTGAAGACTAGGGGGGACCATTTCTATTGTAGATTGTTGAAGACTAGGGGGGACCATTTCTATTGTAGATTGTTGAAGACTAGGGGGGACCATTTCTATTGTAGATTGTTGAAGACTAGGGGGGACCATTTCTATTGTAGATTGTTGAAGACTAGGGGGGATTTCTATTGTAGATTGTTGAAGACTAGGGGGGGACCATTTCTATTGTAGATTGTTGAAGACTAGGGGGGACCACTTTTCTATTGTAGATTGTTGAAGACTAGGGGGGACCATTTCTATTGTAGGGGGATTGTTGAAGACTAGGGGGGACCATTTCTATTGTAGATTGTTGAAGACTAGGGGGGACCACTTCTATTGTAGATTGTTGAAGACTAGGGGGGACCATTGTAGATTGTTGAAGACTAGGGGGGACATTTCTATTGTAGATTGTTGAAGACTAGGGGGGACCATTTCTATTGTAGGTTGTTGAAGACTAGGGGGGACCACTTCTATTGTAGAAGACTAGGGGGGACCCATTTCTATTGTAGGTGTTGACTAGGGGGGACCATTTCTATTGTTTGAAGACTAGGGGGGACCATTTCTATTGTAGATTGTTGAAGACTAGGGGGGACCATTTCTATTGTAGATTGTTGAAGACTAGGGGGGACCATTTCTATTGTAGATTGTTGAAGACTAGGGGGGGACATTTCTATTGTAGATTGTTGAAGACTAGGGGGGACCATTTCTATTGTAGATTGTTGAAGACTAGGGGGGACCATTTCTATGTAGATTTGAAGACTAGGGGGGACCATTTCTATTGTAGATTGTTGAAGACTAGGGGGGACCATTTCTATTGTAGATTGTTGAAGACCATAGGAAGGGGGGACCATTTCTATTGTAGATTGTTGAAGACTAGGGGGGACCATTTCTATTGTAGATTGTTGAAGACTAGGGGGGACCATTTCTATTGTAGATTGTTGAAGACTAGGGGGGACCATTTCTATTGTAGATTGTTGAAGACTAGGGGGGACCATTTCTATTGTAGATTGTTGAAGACTAGGGGGGACCATTTCTATTGTAGATTGTTGAAGACAAGGGGGACCATTTCTATTGTAGATTGTTGAAGACTAGGGGGGACCATTTCTATTGTAGTTGTTGAAGACTAGGGGGGACCATTTCTATTGTAGATTGTTGAAGACTAGGGGGGACCATTTCTTTCTATTGTTGAAGATAGGGGGGACCATTCTATTGTAGATTGTTGAAGACTAGGGGGGACCATTTCTATTGTAGATTGTTGAAGACTAGGGGGGGACTATTGGGACCATTTCTATTGTAGATTGTTGAAGACTAGGGGGACCATTCTATTGTAGATTGTTGAAGACTAGGGGGGACCATTTCTATTGTTGAAGACTAGGGGGGACCATTTCTATTGTTGAAGACTAGGGGGGACCATTTTCTATTGTAGATTGTTGAAGACTAGGGGGGACCATTTCTATTGTAGATTGTTGAAGACTAGGGGGGACCATTTCTATTGTAGATTGTTGAAGACTAGGGGGGACCATTTCTATTGTAGATTGTTGAAGACTAGGGGGGGACCATTTCTATTGTAGATTGTTGAAGACTAGGGGGGACCATTTCTATTGTAGATTGTTGAAGACTAGGGGGGGACCATTTCTATTGTAGATTGTTGAAGACTAGGGGGGACCATTTCTATTGTAGATTGTTGAAGACTAGGGGGACCATTTCTATTGTTGAAGACTAGGGTGGGCCCATTTCTATTGTTGAAGACTAGGGGGGACATTTCTATTGTAGATTTGTTGAAGACTAGGGGGGACCATTTCTATTGTAGATTGTTGAAGACTAGGGGGGACCATTTCTATTGTAGGTTGTTGAAGACTAGGGGGACCCATTTCTATATTGTAGATTGTTTTCTATTGAAGACTAGGGGGGACCATTTCTATTGTAGATTGTTGAAGACTAGGGGGGACCATTTCTATTGTAGATTGTTGAAGACTAGGGGGGACCATTTCTATTGTAGATTGTTGAAGACTAGGGGGGGACCATTTCTATTGTAGATTGTTGAAGACTAGGGGGGACCATTTCTATTGTTGAAGACTAGGGGGGACCATTTCTATTGTTTGTTGAAGACTAGGGGGGACCATTTCTATTGTAGATTGTTTGAAGACTAGGGGGGACCATTTCTATTGTTGTTGATTGGGACCATTTCTATTGATGTTGAAGACTAGGGGGGACCATTTCTATTGTAGATTGTTGAAGACTAGGGGGGACCATTTCTATTGTAGATTGTTGAAGACTAGGGGGGACCATTTCTATTGTTGAAGACTAGGGGGGACCATTTCTATTGTTTGTTGAAGACTAGGGGGGACCATTTCTATTGTTGAAGACTAGGGGGGGACCATTTCTATTGTAGATTGTTGAAGACTAGGGGGGGGACCATTTCTATTGTAGATTGTTGAAGACTAGGGGGGACCATTTCTATTGTAGATTGTTGAAGACTAGGGGGGACCATTTCTATTGTAGATGTTGAAGACTAGGGGGGACCATTTCTATTGTAGGTTGTTGAAGACTAGGGGGACCATTTCTATTGTAGATTGTTGAAGACTAGGGGGGACCATTTCTATTGTAGATTGTTGAAGACTAGGGGGGACCATTTCTATTGTAGATTGTTGAAGACTAGGGGGGACCATTTCTATTGTAGGGGGGATTTCTATTGTAGAAGACTAGGGGGGACCATTTCTATTGTAGATTGTTGAAGACTAGGGGGGACCATTTCTATTGTAGATTGTTGAAGACTAGGGGGGACCATTTCTATTGTAGATTGTTGAAGACTAGGGGGGACCATTTCTATTGTAGATTGTTGAAGACTAGGGGGGACCATTTCTATTGTAGATTGTTGAAGAGACTAGGGGGGACCCATTTCTATTGTAGATTGTTGAAGACTAGGGGGGACCATTTCTATTGTAGATTGTTGAAGACTAGGGGGGACCATTTCTATTGTAGATTGTTGAAGACTAGGGGGGACCATTTCTATTGTAGATTGTTGAAGACTAGGGGGGACCACTTCTATTGTATTGTAGATTGTTGAAGACTAGGGGGGGGGACCATTTCTATTGTAGATTGTTGAAGACTAGGGGGGACCATTTCTATTGTAGATTGTTGAAGACTAGGGGGGACCATTTCTATTGTAGATTGTTGAAGACTAGGGGGGACCATTTCTATTGTTGTTGAAGATAGGTTGAAGACTAGGGGGGACCATTTCTATTGTAGATTGTTGAAGACTAGGGGGACCCATTTCTATTGTAGATTGTTGAAGACTAGGGGGGACCACTTCTATTGTAGATTGTTGAAGACTAGGGGGGACCATTTCTATTGTTGAAGACTAGGGGGGACCATTTCTATTGTGTTGAAGACTAGGGGGATTTCATTGTAGATTGTTGAAGACTAGGGGGGACCATTTCTATTGTAGATTGTTGAAGACTAGGGGGGACCATTTCTATTGTAGATTGTTGAAGACTAGGGGGGACCATTTCTATTGTAGATTGTTGAAGACTAGGGGGGACCATTTCTATTGTAGATTGTTGAAGACTAGGGGGGACCATTTCTATTGTAGATTGTTGAAGACTAGGGGGGACCATTTCTATTGTAGATTGTTGAAGACTAGGGGGGACCATTTCTATTGTAGATTGTTGAAGACTAGGGGGGACCATTTCTATTGTTGAAGACTAGGGGGGACCATTTCTATTGTTGAAGACTAGGGGGGACCATTTCTATTGTTGAAGACTAGGGGGACCATTTCTATTGTAGATTGTTGAAGACTAGGGGGGGACCATTTCTATTGTAGATTGTTGAAGACTAGGGGGGACCATTTCTATTGTAGATTGTTGAAGACTAGGGGGGACCATTTCTATTGTAGATTGTTGAAGACTAGGGGGGACCATTTCTATTGTAGATTGTTGAAGACTAGGGGGGACCATTTCTATTGTAGATTGTTGAAGACTAGGGGGGACCATTTCTATTGTAGATTGTTGAAGACTAGGGGGGACCATTTCTATTGTAGATTGTTGAAGACTAGGGGGGACCATTTCTATTGTAGATTGTTGAAGACTAGGGGGGACCATTTCTATTGTAAGATAGGGTTGAAGTTGAAGACTAGGGGGGACCATTTCTATTGTAGATTGTTGAAGACTAGGGGGGACCATTTCTATTGTAGATTGTTGAAGACTAGGGGGGGACCCATTTCTATTGTAGATTGTTGAAGACTAGGGGGGACCATTTCTATTGTAGATTGTTGAAGACTAGGGGGACCATTTCTATTGTAGATTGTTGAAGACTAGGGGGGACCATTTCTATTGTAGATTGTTGAAGACTAGGGGGGACCATTTCTATTGTAGATTGTTGAAGACTAGGGGGGACCATTTCTATTGTTGAAGACTAGGGGGGACCATTTCTATTGTAGATTGTTGAAGACTAGGGGGGACCATTTCTATTGTAGATTGTTGAAGACTAGGGGGGACCATTTCTATTGTAAGTAGGTTGTTGAAGACTAGGGGGGACCACCATTTCTATTGTAGATTGTTGAAGACTAGGGGGGACCATTTCTATTGTAGATTGTTGAAGACTAGGGGGGGACCATTTCTATTGTAGATTGTTGAAGACTAGGGGGGACCATTTCTATTGTAGATTGTTGAAGACTAGGGGGGACCATTTCTATTGTAGATTGTTGAAGACTAAGGGGGAACCACTTCTATTGTAGATTGTTGAAGACTAGGGACTAGGGGGGACCATTTCTATTGTAGATTGTTGAAGACTAGGGGGGACCATTCTATTGTAGAAAGACTAGGGGGGGCCATTTTCTATTGTTGAAGACTAGGGGGGACCATTTCTATTGTAGATTGTTGAAGACTAGGGGGGACCACTTCATTTCTATTGTAGGTTGTTGAAGACTAGGGTGGACCCATTTCTATTGTTGAAGACTAGGGGGGACCATTTCTATTGTAGATTGTTGAAGACTAGGGGGGACCATTTCTATTGTAGGTTGTTGAAGACTAGGGGGGGACCATTTCTATTGTAGATTGTTGAAGACTAGGGGGGACCATTTCTATTGTAGGTTGTTGAAGACTAGGGGGGACCATTTCTATTGTAGTTTGTTGAAGACTAGGGGGGACCATTTCTATTGTATTGTTGAAGACTAGGGGGGACCATTTCTATTGTTGAAGACTAGGGGGGACCATTTCTATTGTTGAAGACTAGGGGGGACCATTTCTATTGTTGAAGACTAGGGGGGACCATTTCTATTGTTGAAGACTAGGGGGGACCATTTCTATTGTTGAAGACTAGGGGGGACCATTTCTATTGTTGAAGACTAGGGGGGGACCATTCTATTGTAGATTGTTGAAGACTAGGGGGGACCATTTCTATTGTTGAAGACTAGGGGGGGACCATTTCTAAGACTACTAGGGGGGACCATTTCTATTGTAGATTGTTGAAGACTAGGGGGGACCATTTCTATTGTAGATTGTTGAAGACTAGGGGGGGACCATTTCTATTGTAGATTGTTGAAGACTAGGGGGGACCATTTCTATTGTAGATTGTTGAAGACTAGGGGGGACCATTTCTATTGTAGATTGTTGAAGACTAGGGGGGACCATTTCTATTGTTGAAAGACTAGGGGGGACCATTTCTATTGTTGACCATTTCTATTGTAGATTGTTGAAGACTAGGGGGGACCATTTCTATTGTAGATTGTTGAAGACTAGGGGGGACCATTTCTATTGTTGAAGACTAGTTGAAGACTAGTTGAAGACTAGGGGGACCATTTCTATTGTAGATTGTTGAAGACTAGGGGGGGGGACCATTTCTATTGTAGGTTGTTGAAGACTAGGGGGGACCATTTCTATTGTAGTTGTTGAAGACTAGGGGGGACCATTTCTTGTATTGTTGTAGATTGTTGAAGACTAGGGGGGGACCATTTCTATTGTAGATTGTTGAAGACTAGGGGGGGACCATTAGGGGGGGGACCATTTCTATTGTAGATTGTTGAAGACTAGGGGGGACCATTTCTATTGTAGATTGTTGAAGACTAGGGGGGACCATTCTAT
This sequence comes from Coregonus suidteri, assembly GCA_036851935.1. Classification (NCBI taxonomy): domain Eukaryota; kingdom Metazoa; phylum Chordata; class Actinopteri; order Salmoniformes; family Salmonidae; genus Coregonus; species Coregonus suidteri. The sequence continues at coordinate 5,228 of JAGTTL010001873.1, read as the reverse complement.
TGTAGATTGTGTAGGGGGGACCATTGTAGATTGTTGAAGACTAGGGGGGGGGACCATTTCTATTGTAGATTGTTGTTGAAAGACTAGGGGGGACCATTTCTATTGTAGATTGTTGAAGACTAGGGGGGACCATTTCTATTGTAGATTGTTAGGGGGGACATTTATTGTAGATGAAGACTAGGGGGGACCATTTCTATTGTAGATTGTTGAAGACTAGGGGGGACCATTTCTATTGTAGATTGTTGAAGACTAGGGGGGGACCATTTCTATTGTAGATTGTTGAAGACTAGGGGGGACCATTTCTATTGTAGATTGTTGAAGACTAGGGGGGACCATTCTATTGTAGATTGTTGAAGACTAGGGACTAGGGTGGACCACTTCTATTGTAGATTGTTGAAGACTAGGGGGGACCATTTCTATTGTAGATTATTGAAGACTAGGGGGACCATTCTATTGTAGATTGTTGAAGACTAGGGGGGACCATTTCTATTGTAGATTGAAGACTAGGGGGGACCATTTCTATTGTAGGTTGGACTAGGGGGGACCATTTCTATTGTAGATTGTTGAAGACTAGGGGGGACCATTTCTATTGTAGATTGTTGAAGACTAGGGGGGGGGACCATTTCTATTGTAGATTGTTGAAGACTAGGGGGGACCATTTCTATTGTAGATTGTTGAAGACTAGGGGGGACCCATTTCTATATTGTTGAAGACTAGGGGGGACCACTTCTATTGTAGAATGACTAGGGGGGACCATTTCTATTGTAGGTTGTTGAAGACTAGGGGGGACCATTTCTATTGTAGATTGTTGAAGACTAGGGGGGACCATTTCTATTGTAGATTGTTGAAGACTAGGGGGGACCATTTCTATTGTTGAAGACTAGGGGGGACCATTTCTATTGTAGATTGTTGAAGACTAGGGGGGACTTTCTAGGGGGGACCATTTCTATTGTAGATTGTTGAAGACTAGGGGGGACCATTTCTATTGTTGAAGACTAGGGGGGGACCATTTCTATTGTTGAAGACTAGGGGGGACCATTTCTATTGTAGATTGTTGAAGACTAGGGGGGACCATATTGTAGATTGTAGATTGTTGAAGACTAGGGGGGGACCATTTCTATTGTAGATTGTTGAAGACTAGGGGGGACCATTTCTATTGTAGATTGTTGAAGACTAGGGGGGACCATTTCTATTGTAGATTGTTGAAGACTAGGGGGGACCATTCTATTGTGTAGGATTGTTGAAGACTAGGGGGGACCATTTCTATTGTAGATTGTTGAAGACTAGGGGGGACCATTTCTATTGTAGATTGTTGAAGACTAGGGGGGGGGACATTTCTATTGTAGATTGTTGAAGACTAGGGGGGACCATTTCTATTGTAGATTGTTGAAGACTAGGGGGGACCACCATTTTGTATTTGTTGAAGACTAGGGGGGACCATTTCTATTGTTGAAGACTAGGGGGACCATTTCTATTGTAGACCTAGGGGGGACCATTTCTATTGTAGATTGTTGAAGGGGACTAGGGGGGACCATTTCTATTGTTGAAGACTAGATTGTTGAAGACTAGGGGGGACCATTTCTATTGTAGATTGTTGAAGACTAGGGGGGACCATTTCTATTGTAGATTGTTTGAGACTAGGGGGGACCATTTCTATTGTAGATTGTTGAAGACTAGGGGGGACCATTTCTATTGTAGATGTTGAAGACTAGGGGGGACCATTTTGTTGATTGACTAGGGGGGACCACTTCTATTGTAGGTTGTTGAAGACTAGGGGGGACCATTTCTATTGTTGAAGACTAGGGGGGACCATTTCTATTGTAGATTGTTGAAGACTAGGGGGGACCATTTCTATTGTAGATTGTTGAAGACTAGGGGGGACCATTTTCTATTGTAGATTGTTGAAGGGGGGACCATTTCTATTGTAGGTTGTAGGGGGGGACCACTTCTATTGTAGATTGTTGAAGACTAGGGGGGACCATTTCTATTGTAGATTGTTGAAGACTAGGGGGGACCATTTCTATTGTAGATTGTTGAAGACTAGGGGGGACCATTTCTATTGTAGATTGTTGAAGACTAGGGGGGACCATTTCTATTGTTGAAGACTAGGGGGGACCATTTCTATTGTTGAAGACTAGGGGGGACCATTTCTATTGTAGATTGTTGAAGACTAGGGGGGGACCATTTCTATTGTAGATTGTTGAAGACTAGGGGGGACCATTTCTATTGTAGGGGGGGGACCATTTCTATTGTAGATTGTTGAAGACTAGGGGGGACCATTTCTATTGTTGAAGACTAGGGGGGACCATTTCTATTGTAGATTGTTGAAGACTAGGGGGGACCACCTATTGTAGATTGTAGATAGGGGGGACCATTTCTGTTGAAGACTAGGGGGGACCATTTCTATTGTAGATTGTTGAAGACTAGGGGGGACCCATTTCTATTGTAGATTGTTGAAGACTAGGGGGGACCATTTCTATTGTAGATTGTTGAAGACTAGGGGGGACCATTTCTATTGTAGATTGTTGAAGAAGACTAGGGGGGACCATTTCTATTGTAGATTGTTGAAGACTAGGGGGGACCACTTCTATTGTAGATTGTTGAAGACTAGGGTGGACCCATTTCTATTGTTGAAGACTAGGGGGGGACCATTTCTATTGTAGATTGTTGAAGACTAGGGGGGACCACTTCTATTGTAGATTGTTGAAGACTAGGGGGGACCATTTCTATTGTAGATTGTTGAAGACTAGGGGGGACCATTTCTATTGTAGATTGTTGAAGACTAGGGGGGACCATTTCTATTGTTGAAGACTAGGGGGGACCATTTCTATTGTAGATTGTTGAAGACTAGGGGGGACCATTTCTATTGTAGATTGTTGAAGACTAGGGGGGACCATTTCTATTGTAGATTGTTGAAGACTAGGGGGGACCATTTCTATTGTAGATTGTTGAAGACTAGGGGGGACCATTTCTATTGTAGATTGTTGAAGACTAGGGGGGACCATTTCTATTGTAGATTGTTGAAGACTAGGGGGGACCATTTCTATTGTAGATTGTTGAAACTAGGGGGGACCATTTCTATTGTAGATTGTTGAAGACTAGGGGGGACCATTCTATTGTAGATTGTTGAAGACTAGGGGGTAGGTTGAAGACCCATTTCTATTGTAGATTGTTGAAGACTAGGGGGGACCATTTCTATTGTAGATTGTTGAAGACTAGGGGGGACCACTTTCTATTTCTATTGTTGAAAGACTAGGGGGGACCATTTCTATTGTAGATTGTTGAAGACTAGGGGGGACCATTTCTATTGTAGATTGTTGAAGACTAGGGGGGACCATTTCTATTGTAGATTGTTGAAGACTAGGGGGGACCATTTCTATTGTAGATTGTTGAAGACTAGGGGGGACCATTTCTATTGTAGAAGACTAGGGGGGACCATATTGTTGGGACCATTTCTATTGTAGATTGTTGAAGACTAGGGGGGGACATTTCTATTGTAGATTGTTGAAGAATTGTAGATTGTTGAAGACTAGGGGGGACCATTTCTATTGTAGATTGTTGTTGAAGACTAGGGGGGGACCATTTTCTATTGTAGATTGTTGAAGACTAGGGGGGACCATTTCTATTGTAGATTGTTGAAGACTAGGGGGGACCATTTCTATTTAGATTGTTGAAGAAGACTAGGGGGGACATTTCTATTGTAGATTGTTGAAGACTAGGGGGGACCATTTCTATTGTAGATTGTTGAAGACTAGGGGGGACCATTTCTATTGTAGAGACTAGGGGGACCACTGTAGATTGTTGAAGACTAGGGGGGACCATTTCTATTGTTGTTGAAGACTAGGGGGGACCATTTCTATTGTAGATTGTTGAAGACTAGGGGGGACCATTTCTATTGTAGATTGTTGAAGACTAGGGGGGGACCATTTCTATTGTAGATTGTTGAAGACTAGGGGGGACCATTTCTATTGTAGTTGTTGAAGACTAGGGGGACCATTTTCTATTGTAGATTGTTGAAGACTAGGGGGGACCATTTCTATTGTAGACTGTTGGGACCAGATTGTTAAGACTAGGGGGGACATTTCTATTGTATTGTTGAAGACTAGGGGGGACCATTCTATTGTAGATTGTTGAAGACTAGGGGGGACCATTTCTATTGTAGATTGTTGAAGACTAGGGGGGACCATTTCTATTGTAGATTGTTGAAGACTAGGGGGGACCATTTCTATTGTAGATTGTTGAAGACTAGGGGGGACCATTTCTATTGTAGATTGTTGAAGACTAGGGGGGACCATTCTATTGTAGATTGTTGAAGACTAGGGGGGACCATTCTATTGTAGATTGTTGAAGACTAGGGGGGACCATTTCTATTGTAGATTGTTGAAGACTAGGGGGACCACTTCTATTGTATTGTTGAAGACTAGGGGGGACCATTTCTATTGTAGACTTGTTGGGGGGGACCATTTCTATTGTAGATTGTTGAAGACTAGGGGGGACCATTTCTATTGTAGATTGTTGAAGACTAGGGGGGGGACCATTTCTATTGTAGATTGTTGAAGACTAGGGGGGACCATTTCTATTGTAGATTGTTGAAGACTAGGGGGGGACCATTTCTATTGGGGGGGGGGACCATTTCTATTGTAGATTGTTGAAGACTAGGGGGGACCATTTCTATTGTAGATTGTTGAAGACTAGGGGGGACCATTTCTATTGTAGATTGTTGAAGACTAGGGGGGACCATTTCTATTGTAGATTGTTGAAGACTAGGGGGGACCATTTCTATTGTAGATTGTTGAAGACTAGGGGGGGACCACTATTGTAGATTGTTGAAGACTAGGGGGGACCATTTCTATTGTAGATTGTTGAAGACTAGGGGGGACCATTTCTATTGTAGATTGTTGAAGACTAGGGGGGACCATTTCTATTGTAGATTGTTGAAGACTAGGGGGGACCATTTCTATTGTAGATTGTTGAAGACTAGGGGGGACCATTTCTATTTGTAGGGGGGACCATTGTTGAAGACTAGGGGGGACCATTTCTATTGTAGATTGTTGAAGACTTGTTAGGGGGGACCATTTCTATTGTAGATTGTTGAAGACTAGGGGGGGACCATTTCTATTGTAGATTGTTGAAGACTAGGGGGGACCATTTCTATTGTAGATTGTTGAAGACTAGGGGGGACCATTTCTATTGTTGAAGACTAGGGGGGACCATTTCTATTGTAGATT
>JAGTTL010001872.1:0-11789 GCA_036851935.1 Coregonus suidteri | reverse complement strand
CCAAACCAAAAACAGTAAGGTGTAACCTGTTCCCCCCTACCTCCCAACAGAAAGGGTTTGAAAACCCTTTCCCAAACCCAAACCCTACCCAGTAAGGTGAAAAACTGTTCCCCCCTTTACCCCTCCCCAAAAATTTAAGGTGATAACCTGTTTCCACCATACCCTTTACCAACAGAAAAGGTGATAAACCTTTTCCCCCCCCATCCTCCCAAAAATTTTAAGGTTTAAAACCCTGTTTCCACCCATACCCTTCCAAAACCAGAAAAGGGTGAAACCTTTTCCACCCTTTTCCTCCCAAAACAGTAAGGTTCAAAAGGTGAAACCTTTTTTCCCCCCCCCAACAACCCCCCCTAACCCAAGGTGTTTAACCCTTTTTCCCCCCTATCCTACCACATAAGGGTGATAACTTTCCCCCCTTATCCTCCCAACATTTAAGGTCTAAGGTGATCCCCTGTTCCAGGATTCCCCTACCAACATAAGGTTAAGGTGAAAACCTGTTTCCACCCTATCCTACCAACAAAAGGTGAAAACCTGTTCCACCCTATCCTACCAACAGAAAGGTGTTTAACCTGTTTTACCCCCCCATCCAACCAAATTTTAAGGTGAAAACCCTGTTCCACCCCTATCCTACCAACGTAAGGTTAATTTTTTTCCAAAACCCTTTTCCACCCTTATCCCTGCCCCCCAACGTTAAACTAAGGTGATAACCTTTTAAACCCCCTATCCTACCAAAAAGAAAAGGTGATAACTTTTCCCACCCAAAATTCCCAAACAAAGGTGATAACCTGTTCCACCCTATCCTCCAACAGAAGGTGAAAAATTGTTCCACCCTATCCTCCCAAAAAGTAAGGTGAAAAATTTTTCCACCCTTTTCCTAAAACCCGAAAGGGTGAAACCTGTTCCACCCATCCTCCCAACAGAAAATTAAAAACCCTTTGTTCCACCCTTTACTCCCCAACAGAAAGGTGAAAACCTTTTCACCCACCCTACCAACAGTAAGGGGGATAACCTTTTTCCACCCTTTTCCTCCCAACAGTAAGGTGGATAACCTTTCCCAAACCCTATCCTAAAACAGTAATTGGTGAAAAACCTTTTCCACCCTATCCCCCCCAACAGTAAGGTGAAAAACCTTTTTCCAACCCCCTACAAACAGAAAGGGGAATAAACCTGTTCCCCCCTTTATCCTACCAACAAAAGGTGAAAACCCCTTGTTCCCCCCAACCCCACCAACAGAAAGGTGAAAAACCTTTTTCCACCCTTTTACCCCTACCAACAGAAAGGTCAAAGGTGATAACCTTTTCCCCCCTTTCCTCCCCAAACGGGGTTAAAGGTTTGATAACCTGTTCCCCTATCCTAAAAAACAGAAAAGGTGAAATTTGTTCCACCCTTTACCCCTTACCAACAGTAAAGGGGGATAACCTGTTCCACCCTATCCTACCAACAGAAAGGGTCTAAGGTGAAACCCTTTTTCCACCCTACCCAAACCAAACCGGAAAGGGTCAAGGGGTGAAAACCCTTTCCACCCTTTTCCTACCAACGGAAGGTCTAAGGTGATAACCTTTTTCAAACCCTATCCCCCAACAGAAAAGGGTGAAAAAAGTTCCACCCATCCTACCAACAGTAAGGGGAAAACCCTGTTCCCCCTTACCCTACCAACAGTAAGGTTAAGGTTTTAAACCCCCCGGTTAAAACCCCCCCTACCAACTTTAAGGGTTTGATAACCTGTTCCCCCCTATCCTACCAACAGAAGGGTTCAAAAGTGAAAAAATTTTTTCCCCCTTTCCCCTTTACCAACAGTAAGGTGATAACCTGTTCCACCCTATCCGACCAACAGTAAGGGGATAACCTTTTTCCACCCTATCCAAACCAAACCCAGAAAAGGGTTTAACCTTTTCCCACCCTATCCTACCAACATAAGGTGAAAACCTTTTTAAACCCTACCCCAAACCAACAGAAAGGGGTTTTTTCCCTTGAAGGTGAAAACCCTGTTCCACCCTACCCTTTAAAAAAAGAAAGGGTTTAAAAACCCAGTTTCCCCCCCCCTACCCTCCAAACAGTAAGGTGAAAATTTAAACCCCCCCGGGGGTTTCCGCCCCCAAATCCTACCAACAGAAAGGGTTTGGGAAAAACCTGTTCCACCCTTTATCCTACCAACAGTAAGGTGATAACCTGTTCCACCTATCCCTACCAACAGTAGGTCTAAGGTGATAACCTGTCCACCCTATCTACCAATCAAGTAGTGATAACCTGTTCCACCCTATCCTACCAACAGTAAGGCTAAGGTGATAAACCTTGTTCCAACCGTATCCTACCAAACAAGTAAAGTGATAACCCGGTCACACCTATCTCACACCAACTGGAAGGTGATAACCTGTTCCAACCCTATCCTACCGAAACAGTAACGGTGATAAACCTGTTCCACCCTATCCATACCAACCAGTAAGGTCCTAAGGTGATAACCGGTTCCACCCTTCCGACCAACAGTAAGGTCAGGTGATTGATACCGTCCACCTATCCTACCAACAGTAATGTGATAACCTGTTCCAACCCTATACATCACAAAAGTTAACGGTCTATAAGGTGATAACCTGTTCCAAACTAATCCCTACGCAAACAGTAAGGTGATAACCTGTCCACCCTTCCTTACCCAGACAGTAAGGTGATAACCTGTTCAACCTATCTACCAACAGGAAGGTCTAAGGTTGATAATCGTTGCACCCTACTACCAACAGTAAGGTATGTTATATTATTTACTGGACCGCTCTTTAAGCTATCCTTTTCGAGACCTCTACCAGCATTGCGGTAATTATTTCAATGCCCCCTCTCCACCCCCACTACTCCAGCACCCTCCACCTCGCTCCCTCACAACCCTCCATTCACTCCTCCACCTCTCCCTCAACCCCTCCTTCATCTCCCTCCACACCTCTCCCTCAACCCCCTCCATTTCATCTCCTCAACCTCTCCCTCAAACCCCGTACATTCATCTCCTCCACTCTCCCTCACCCCTCCATTCATCTCCTCCACCTACTCAGAGAGACTTTATAGCCAGAATGTGTCTGTAACCAATGTGAATACCATAGGGCCAATCAAAATAGTTAATTCACCTATCAGACATGTGTCTGTACCATGAATCAGGGACAGTTCAAATAGCATTAATACACTTATCGAGACAGGTGTCTATAACAGAACCAAGGGACAATCAAATAGTTAATTCACATCAGGACAGGTGTCTGTAACCCATGAATCAAGGACAATCAAATAGTTAAATTCACCTATTCAGACAGGTGTCTGTAACCAATGAATCAAGGACAAATCAATAGTTATCACTATCATGACAGGTGTCTGTGATCATGAATCAGGGACAATACAAATAGTGCAGATTCACCATAGACAGGTGCGTAACCAATGAATCAAAAGGGACAACAATAGTTAATTCACCTATCAGACAGGTGTCGAACCATGATCTAAGGGCCAGCTCCAAACAGTTAGTCTAACCCAATCCACACTATACGCCCTGGGCGAGTTTTTATTCACACACTTAACTATATACAAAACTAGGCTACATCCAAAATGACACCTTTTTCCCTATATAGTGAACTACTTTGGGAACCAAAGCTTATGGTCCCGGGGCAAAAAGTAGTCCCCTAAATAAGGAATAGGGGGGCCCTTTGGGGACGAACCCCTCCCAAAAGTGTTTTTTTTCCCCCAATCCTTCCTTAAAATCCCCTTTTCCCTTTTTATCTGCCAATCCCGGGCCCTTTCTTTGGGCTGACTTGAAGTACCCCCCTAATGCCCCAGGGAAAACAAAATCCCCCGGGGGAAACCCAAATGACAGTGGGCCGCCTTTGGGGTAAACCCTTTTTTTTTTTTTTTTATATCAGGGCCCTTCCCAAATTCCCAAAACCCCTTTTCCCCCTTTTCAGCCCGGGGGCTCTGGTAAAGAGTATTAAACTATTTTCGGGAAAAAGGGGTGGGCCCTTTGGGACGCAGGCTTAGTCCCCCGTCATTTCAAAATTTTCAGCAGCGTGTGCAGGGCTACATATCTAAGCAGGGTTTTTTATAAAATGAAAGGAAAGGGAAAAGGGAAAGGGAAAATGTGCTTTGCCCCACACAAAAAAACGGCTTTTTAAATTTAAAAAGGCCTGAACTGATTTCAGATCGCTAATTGGTTTTGGGAAAGATGTTTCACTTCATCCCGCAAAAAAAAAAAAAAAAAAATTTGGGGCCCCGGAAAAATTTAATGTTTACATATTTTTTAAATTTCACTGAAGTTCCTGCAGCCATGTTTTTTTTTTTTTGTAGGACTGTTTGGGCATTCCCCGGGCTTTATCTTAAAATCCACATTTAGTTTTAAAGGGCAATGCCCGGGAAAATTATTCTATGTAAAAGGGCCACTGCCCTGAATTTACAGGAAACTTTTTTTCATATTTGTCCCGGTTTTTGGCCGGGCTGCCCCCTCCCCCTGGGTTTGGGGCTGCTTCGGCGGTCGTCGCCCCCGGGGGTACTAGCTTCCACCCCATCTTGTTTTCATGTTCTTTTGGTTTTTTTCCCTTTATGTTGTACCCCGTGGGCCCAATTATTTCCCCGTTAGTGTTTGAAATTTTGTTTTCCGTTGTGTGGGGTCTGTGTTTTTTGTGTGATTGCCCCCCTTCGTTTTGGGGGGGTTTGGGCTTTGTTCCTTTCCCTTTCCCTGTTTTTTTTAGATTTTTGTTTTTCACATGTTTTTTGCGCCGTTTTTTTGAAAGGGCCCGTGTGCGCCGTGAATTTTTTGCCTTCGTGCTATTATTTCTTTTCTCTTGTGGTATTGGGACTAAAAAATCCTTTTGGGCTGTACCTCTGCCCCTCGCTTGTTCATTCCCACACCTACCTTCAGACCCCTTACAAATTTACACAAACCCTCTTATTGGGAAACAGCAGGAGCCCGTACCCATCAATCATGGAGGAGCGCCTTTCCCTGGTCAGGGGGATCTATCAACCAAATCGGGCACGCCGGGAACGAGTGACATGAAAAACCCTCCATCAGTATGCCGAGACCAGCGGGGTACCCACACCCCCACCTAACCGCACCATCACCACTCGGTCAGCCCGCACGTCACACACTACTACGGAACCCAAGTGGGATTCGGCTTCTCGCTCCCCGAAGGGCATACGACGGCACCGCTGCCGGGTAGTCGGTCAGGGTTCCTGTTACAAGTGCGCACCCACTCATACCCTTGCCTACCGCTTACAACGCCGCCCTCGGGACACGAGAGCATTTCGCCCTCATATCCTGTCTCACCACGGTATAAGGCGTTTTTTTTTTTTAAGCGTTGAGTGGGCATAACGTGGAGTGGCGGGACGATGGCCGCCAACACCATGTCCTACGCGAGTTCTCACGACGCTTCCAAGGGCCTGTGTTTGTGTTTGGACATCCACCTGCGGGCAAAGCGGCGGTGGGAGCGGCTAGTCCACCTAAAGACAGGGGAGGAGGAGCGCACAGGCGTTCTGCTTTGGAGAGTACCGCGACCTCTTCGGCGGGCATGCAAGGGATGGAATAGAACGGGGCTTCTCACGACCACTTTTCGGGTAGCTCCAGTAGGGACGTTGTCCACGGGAGGTGGCCTGCAGGGATACCCATCTGACTTTCGCCAGTTTGGGGTCGATTGTGGGTCCATCCGTTTGTTAGACAACCTGCTGTGGCCACCCCCATCGTGGACGTCCTCGAGGGGGGTCTTCCGTCCATTCGACCTCCGGCATCTCCGAGCCGAGCCCTATCGGAGCATCGGCGCCCTAGGGTGCCGGGGCTAGAGAACGGAGTAGGAAGAAGCCCCGAACTCGTGGGGGCCTGTCTCCTGCATCAAGTGCGGTCGTGTAGGGGCACACTGCGGCCAGGTGTGGGGAGGGTCTCCCGGGGGAATAAGACAACATGCCACGCACTGGTGGTTGGGACTCCCAGGGAATAGACGCCCCAACGTACCCGAGAGCGTTATCATTGTGCGCACTTTCGTAAACCTACACTTACATGTATGGTTGTTCCACCAGGTCGAAACTCATGTTCCCAGCAATAAGGCAGCTAGTAGATTAAGGCGCAGCTGGTGAATTTTGTTGTGACGAAAGTTTTGTTTAGAGTTAGGGATCCCTCTCCTAAATGTTGACAAAACTTTTTCCCGTTTCATCACTCGAGATAGCCGCCCGTTGGGGATCCGCGGGTGATCAGGGAAGTTCACAGCGCACTTAGGATGTGTTGAGCAGGGGTTCATGAAGAGACTATACAGCTGTTCTGATTCGAACTCTCCTGCGTACCCAGTGAGGATGCTGGGAATTTCCCTGGTTAAGCACCATAAACCCTGCTATTTCGTGGCAACAGCGGTGCTCACTCGATGGGTGTTGCTTACTCAGTGTGAGGGGGCGATGTCTGGGTAGTTTCCTGTGACCGGGGGCGGACTTCAGTGTGGAAAGTCCCCAAACCAAGTGCCGCCAACTGCATCATTCCGCCTGAATATGGGGGATTGAGCTCTCGTGTTTTAGCAAAGACTAGGGCAACGCAGTTGCCTACCCATAGACGGCGGGATGTGCGATTGATCTCCAGGCAGGAGCAGCGCTCCCACGGAGCCTTCCCCCCCCATGTTATCCTTTGTCTCAAGAGGGGGAGGAGAAAAGCTACGGAAGACGTACATAGCCGAATCTTGGAGGACAGGGGATACATTCGGCCCTTCCACTTTCCCCAGCCTCTTCGAGGTTTCTTTTTGTGAAAAAGAAAGATGGAGGGTTGCGCCGGGCATTGATTACAGTGGTCTCAATCAGATTACTGTGAAATACAGGGATCCACTCCTCTGATGCGACCATGACGGAGTCATTGCATGGAGCGCGGTGGTTTTGGTTTTTCACAAATTGGATCCAGGAGCGCGTATAACTTGGTGAGCATTAGAGAGGGCGATGAATGGAAACAGCGTTTAGTACCACGTCAGGTCATTTCGGAGTATCTGTCATGCCATTATGGGTATGCAGCTCCATCAGTCTTCCAATCAGTCGAGACGACATTTTCCGGGATATGCAGGACAAGGGCGGTGGTCGTGTACATTGAATCTCTGTGTACTCGTTACCCGAGCCGGAGCATGTAAACCCTGGTGCGACGTGTATTGAGGAGGCTGTGTGGAGCACGACCTATATGTCAAGGCAGAGAAATGGGCTTTTTTTCCAGGAGTCGGTCTCCTTTTGGGGTATCGGTGTCCGCGTCAGGGGTGAGAATGGAGGTTGGATCGTGTGTCCGCTGGCGTAATTGGCAAACTCCAACCATGTAAAGGCGAGTGCAGCAGTTCTTGGCTTGCGAATTATAACGGAGGTTTATACGGGGTTGGGACAGGTGGCCGCTCCAATCACGTCCCTTCTGAAGGGGGGTCCGGTGCGCCTGCAGTGGTCAGCTGATGCGGGACAATGCCTTTGGGAAACTTGTGAAGGACCTGTTTTACGTCGGCTCCGGTGCTAGGCGCATCCCGGATCCCCACAATGTTCCCTTTCAGGTTGAGGTTGACGCTTCTGAGGCTGGTATAGGGCCGTTCTCTCTCCATGGTCCGGCTCGCCACCTAAACTCCGCCCCTGTGCTTTTTTACTGCCAAAACGCCTCAGCCCGTCGAGCGTAACTTAGGACTTTGGGGACAGGGAGCTGTTTAGCTGTAGTTCCGCCCTAAGGTGTGGAGGCATTGGGGGGCCCCTTTTTGAGGGGGCTCAACACCCTTTTCCTCCTCACTTTGACTGACCATCGGAACCTGAGAGTACAACTCCGGCATCGAGGAGACTGTACCCTCGCCAGGCTCGTTGGAGTATGTTTCTTCACCAGGTTTCGTATTTAAATCACGTACAGCCCTGGGTCCCAGAATGGTAAGGCAGATGCACTGTCCCGGCGGCTATGACACGGAGGGAGAGGTCCCGTTGGATCCTACTCCCATTACTACCGGAGTCCTTGCCTGTGGCCCCGGTGTGTGGGAGGTCTATGCCGAGATCGAGCGATCGCGTTGCGTTACCGATCCCCAGCCTCCCACAATTCCCTGAGCGTCGAGGTAAGTTCCGCTCGGATTCGGGAGATCGACTTCATTTTACTGGCTCACACGTCACACTCCTCGGGGACAATCTGGGTATTGGACGGACAGTGCATTGCCTTAGCACTAAATCCTGTGGGCCTTACTTTGGGCTAGGGGTGTGAGGGTTTACGTTCTCCTCTCTGCTCGGTGTGCGCCCAGTTGTAGGCGCCCCGACATCTTGCCCAGGGGGTAAGTTACAGCCCTACGCCCTTTCCACAACGACCTTGTCCCACCTCTCGGTGGATTTTGTAACAGACCTCCCCCTCTCTCAGAGGAATAACACCATCCTGGTCGTTGTGGACCGGTTCTCGTACGGCCTGTCGTCTTCTCCCTATGTCGGGTCTTCCTACTGCCCTACAGACCGCTTGAGGCCCTATTTACCCACGTCTTCCGGCATTACGGGGTCCCCGAGGATTATTGTGTCTGATCGAGGCCCCCAGTTTTACCTCCCGGGGTGTGGAGAGCGTTTATGGAGCGTTTGGGGGTCTCGGTTTTAGCCTTACACCTCGGGGTAGGTACCACCCGGAGAGTAACGGGCAGGTAGAACGTGTCACCAGGATGTGGGTAGGTTTCTGAGGTCGTATTGCCAGGGGACCGGCCTGAGGAGTGGGCGCGTTACATTCCCTGGGCGAGATGGCCCAGAACTCTCGTCCGCCACTCCTCTACCAACCTAACCCCTTTCCAATGTGTATTAGGTTATCAGCCGGTTCTGGCAACCCGTGGCTAGCAGAGCCAGATCGAGGCCCCTGCGGTGGATGATTGGATGAGGCGCTCGTAAGAGACGTGAACGCTGCCCACGTCCACCTGCAGCGGCCCGTCCTTCGTCACAAGGCAAGCGTCGATCTCCACCGCAGTGAGGGGCCGGTGTAACGCACCCGGAGATCGAGTCTGGCTCTCTACCAGAAACCTACCCCTCCGCACTGCCCTGCCCGGAAGCTGGTCGGCGGTTTTGTGGGGCCCTTTAAAGTCCTGAGAAGATTGAACGAGGTGTGTTATAAGTTACATCTACCTGTTGAAAATATAAGAATATTAACCCCTCGTTCCATGTGTCTCTTCTCAGGCCGGTGGTAGCTGGTCCACTCCAGGACAATGAGATAGGAGAGACTCCTCCGCCCCCATTGGACATCGAGGGGGGACTCCGGCGTTTACACCGTTTCGGTCCATCTTGGACTCCAGACCACGGATGGGGGTCTCCAGTATCTCGTGGAGTGGGAGGGGTACGGCCGCGGAGGAGCGGTGCTGGGTGCCGCGGAGGGACATCCTAGACCCATCTCTCCTGTCGGAGTTCCACCGGGACCATCCCGCGCGCCCATGCTCCGCGTCTCCTCCTGGTCGTCCCCCCTGATGCCGGGGTCGGCGCGACTACTGGGGCCCTGCGCGTCAAGGGGGGGTACTGTCACGGTTTCGGGCCGAGGCTGCTCCTCCTCCTGGTTCGGGCAGGCTTCGGCGGTCGTCGTCCCCGGAGGTACTAGCTGCCACCGATCTATGTTTCATGTTCGTTTGGTTTTGTCTTGATGTTGTACACCTGTGTCTAGTTAGTCCTCGTTAGTGTTCTATTTAGTTCTCGTTTGTGTTGTCTGTGTTTCTGTGTGTGATTGATGCCCATTCTGTTTTCTCCGTGTTGGAGCTTTGTTCCTCCCTCCAGTGTTTTGGAGAGGTTTGTTTGCACATGTTTGTGCGCCGTTTATTTGAGACGCCTGTGTGCGCCGCGTGAGTTATCGCCTTCGGGCTATTATGTACTTTTCTCTTGTGGATATTGCACTAAAAGTCTTTTGGACTGTACCTCTGCCTCCTCGCTTGATCATTCACCACACCCACCTTCAGCACTCCCTGACATATTGACTTTGGGGGGGTGAATAGTTATGCACGCTCAAGGTTTCGCGTTTTTTGGTGTTATTTCTTGTTTGTTTCAGAATAAAAAATATTGCATCTTCCAAGTGGTAGGCATGTTGTGTAAATCAAATGATAGAAAACCCCCCAAAAATTACATTTTAATTCCATGTTGGTAAGGCAACAAATATAGAAAAAATGCCAAGGGGGTCGAATACTTTCCGCAAGCCACTGTATCTAGAACCAAAAATGGTTATTCGGCTGGGCCCCATAGAAGAACCCCTTTGAAGAACCCCTTTTGGTTCCAGGTATAACCCTTTTGGTTACAAGTAGAACCCTTTTTAGGTGTCATGTTGAACCCCCTTCTACAGAGGGTTCTACATGGAACACAAAAGAGTTCTACCTGGAAACAAAAAGGGTTTTGTCTACTGAAACCCAAAGGGTTTTTCCTATGGGGACAGCCACAGAACCCTTTTGGAACCCTGTTTTCTAAGGGGTGTATTGACCACTTCCATAAAGCTCATAGGCAACTGAGAATTTTATGAGTTGGAGAATTGTGCAAAGTGTTAAATGGTAGGGCTCCTCTTTTTTTTTAGCACACCATGTTTTACAAGCGCATATGTGTAAATTGCTAAATCTTTCATGGTGCTCTCCAGAGTCATGGTACTGTTTAAATTGCCCTAAAACAATATAATGCAACAGTGCATAAGTGTTTCAAGATGTGGAAATAAAAACACAACAGTGAAGAAACCATTGGCTGCGTTGTAAAGCGCCATCATGATGTATGGTCTTTTCAAATGAGAGAAATAGCCTGGGGTGGCTTCACATTAATACTGAGACTGCCAAGCCAGTCATGACTTGCTAATTCTCCCAATGCAATACATGTGACGTGCTTATTAATTGAGGTTAATAAAAAATATTTTAAAAACTAGACTAAGAATTTAAACTATAAATGAGTCTATGAATAGACTGTTAAGCCTATTAGTGCTGTTGTGGTTCTAGTACAGTGATTTAACAATGTCAATTCAAATCAAAGTTTATTGGTCACATACACAGGTTTGCAGATTTTATCGCAGGTGCAGCTAAATGCTTGTTGTTCGAGCTTCCACAATGTAAGCTGAGAATCAAACAGTATGTTCCAATTGTTAACAAAACAAAATGTGATGACTCTGATGAACACTTACAGCGCTATAGTGTTAGTGGCCATTGCCAGACTAGCTTTAAGGCTCTATTCAATCAGTATCACGGAAGTTCACGCGTTACAGTGGCCTCATAACTGAAGATGATGTGGGTGATGAACTACGGAAACCAGTAATTTCCAATGGAAGAGAAAGCGAAGTGGGCGGGGGACCGTCTGGCGATGTGAGCATGGGCTAGGGACGTGAAAAAAAAAAACCCATGCGCGGACCAAAGTTGGGGAAAGAACTGGACTCTATGCAAAATACTCTGCGATATTGCAACGCTATTGACCATCGAAGATCACTATAGCTTCCAGACCCATACTGATTGGTCTGTTGATACCTAGCACTACCTAGGCTGCTGCTTGCTAGCACCACAGGAGGTGCAAAGCTAGCGTGGCTATCAACATTATTGTGTTTATGTTGAAATGCACTGTTACAGCAGTGAGTGAAATTTAAAGGCAATGTTCCGCGCTTAGCGGAGACTGCATTCACTGTAAACGCTTGCATATGTCGGCCCAATCGGAAATTACCTTTACATTTTTCTATTGAGCAAGCTGTAAACGCTTCAGTGATAAGATTGAATAGAGCCCCAAGCAATTGTACAAACAATAATTGGAAAGTTTATTGCATTGTGGGAAATAGTTATGCCGAAGATCACAAAGAGTTTTATAAAGCCCCAAATTTTTTATTACTGATTAAAGTCCCTAAAAACCCGCCACAA
>JAGTTL010001871.1:0-11790 GCA_036851935.1 Coregonus suidteri | reverse complement strand
TCTCGGGTAAAGAGGGGGATTGACCCTCCATCACCTGGAAATTTTACAAAAATTTAAGTAGATTAATAAATCTGACATTTTTTGTAAATTTTTCTGCTCAATTATTGCATGGTTTCTCAATCAGCTGAAAACTGTTTTGGCACTCTTTAAATCGGGGGTTCCTTTTCTTGATTTTGGGCTCTGGGAATACAGTGGGGAGAAAAAGTTTTTTGATACAAACTGCCGTTTTTGGGGTTTTTCCTTACTTACAAACCCTGTAGAGGTTGCCCCTTTTTTTTATCAAGGTACATTTCAACTGTGAGGACGGAATTTTAAAACAAAAACCCAAAGAAAATACATTTTTATGATTTTTAAGAATTAATTTGCATTTTATTGCATGACAAAATTTTTTTGACCCACCTCCCAACCAGTAAAATTTTCCGGCTCCACAGACCTGTAGGGGAAAAGGGAACAATAGGAAAGGGCAGTTTGGTTTGAGAAGGCAACAAACTGTTAAAAAAAAAATACAAAAAATTAAAGAAAATGAAGAATTTAAAAGGGGACGGTCAACACCCTCGGTCGGGGGCCCTCCATGCAAGATCTCACCTCGTGGGGCATCAATGATCATGAGGAAGGTGAGGGATCAGCCCGGGTTTACAGGGGCAGGACCTGGTCAAGGACCTGAAGAGAGCTGGGGACCACTTCTAAAAAGGAAAAAACCCTTTAGAAAACCCCACTACGCCGTCATAAATTAAAACCCTGCAGCCCCACAAAAGGTCCCCCTCCCTCAACCCAACCCGCAGGGTCCGGGCCCCGGGCTGAAGTTTGCCAATGCCCAAATCTGGAGGATCCAGAGGAGGAATGGGAGAAGGTCATGTGGTCTGAGAGTTTAAAAATAGGGGTTTTTTGTCTAAACCCCACTCCCCGGGTTTGGGGAAGAAAAAGGGGATGGGGAACCCCAAGAACACCACCCCAAACCCCGTGAAGCAGGGAGGTGGAAACATCATTTTTTGGGGATGCTTTTCTGAAAAGGGGACAGGACAAACTGCACCTTTTGAGGGGGGGATGGAGGGGGCCAGTTTTCGCGAGTTTTGGCCAAAACCTCTTCCCTCAGTAAGACCCAATGAAGATGGGTGGGTGGCTGGGTCCCCCAGCGGGACAAGGGACCCGAAACACAAAACCCAGGGCAATAAGGGGGGGCTCCGTAAAGAAGCATCTCAAGGTCCGGGAGTGGCCTACCCAGTTCCAGACCTGAACCAATAAAAAAATATTTGGGGGGCTAAAAGTCCGAAATTCCCCGCAACACCCCCAAAAAACTGAAGGATTGGAGAAGGACTTAGGGAGGAGTGGGAAAAAATCCCTGCTGCAGTGTGTGAAAAACCGGGGCCCGGGCCCTTTACGGGAAAAATTTATGATCTCGTAATTCCCAAAAAAAAATTTTCTGAAACCAAAATTAAGTTCTGTTTTTCTGATGTACAAATACTTAGTCAGCATTAAAATGCAAATTAATTACTTAAAAATATCCCTGGGGATTTTCGGGTTTTTTTTTTAGATTCCGTCTCTCACAGTGAAGGTCCCTATGAAAAAAATTACAGACCTTACTTTGCTTTGTAAGGGGAAAACCCTGCAAAATCGGAAAGTGTTTTAAAAATACTTTTTTCTCCCCACTTTTAAAAACCCTTTTGAGATCTATTTTATGGGGATTGTGGAGGAGGGGGGATGAGTGTGTTGAAGTATTTGGGGTATGTGCGTGTGTGTTTGGCCGGCATTTGTTTGTGGGGGGGGGGGATGTTTTGGGGGGGGGGGGGGGGGGGGGGGGGATGGGATTTGGAAACCCGGTAATTATTTGCTAGGATAATAATTATTTTTCTAGGTTAATAATTTCTTGTCAAAAATTAAATGTAATACCAAAGGCAATCGGGTAATGTTAAAAACCTTTCGTATGAACTGCCCAACCCTTTTTTACACAATTAAATTTATAAGGGTGGAAAAAAAAGATATTCAAGATATTTTAATAGATTATATTTTTAAAATTTATATATATATATATAAATTTTAAAATATATATTTTTAAAATAATATATATATATAAAATATATATATATTTTAAAAACAGTGGGGGAAAAAAAAAAAAAATTTTTTTTTTGGGGGTTTTTAGCCCCCAATTTGCAACTTCCCCACTTAAAAAAATGAGAAAGGGCCCGTAATTTTATCATAGGTACACTAAAAATTTTGACAGACAAAAAGAGGAAAAAAAAAACCAGAAAAAACACATTTTAGGATTTTAAAGAATTTATTTTCAAATTTTTGGTGGAAAATAAGTATTTTTGGGCACCTTTCAAAACAAGAAAAATTTTTGGCTCTCACAGACCTGTAACTTCTTTTTTAAAAGGTCCTCTGTCCTCCCCCTCGTTACCTGTATAATGGCACCTTTTTTGAACTTGTTACCCTTTTAAAAACACCTGTCCAAAACCTCAAACAGTCACACTCCAAAAACCCCCTTGGCCAAGAAACCCAAAAAGCTGCAAAGGACACCAGAAAAAAAAATTTTAGACCGCAACCCGGGTGGGAAGACTGAATCTGCAATAAAGGGGAAGCAGCTTGGTTGAAGAAATTTAAATGTGGGAGGGAAAATTTTTTTGGAAAAGGAAAGACATCCCAAAACCAAGATAATCTCCCCAAACTGGGGCCCCCACGCAAGATTCACCCGTGGGGTCAAAAGAAACAAAAAGGGAAAGGTGAAACAAAAATCCCCAGAACCACACGGGGGGACCTAGTGAAAGACCGCAGAGAGTGGGGCCAAAGTAAAAAAAGGCCCCCCCATCCCGTTTAAAACACTACGCCGCCAGGGGGCTCAAATCCTGGGGTGCCGACGTTGTCCCCCTTTCTTTAAACCCGGACATGTCCAGGCCCGTTTTGAAGTTTTCTTTGAGTGCATTTTTGGGGAAACCAGAAAAAGGGGTTTGGGGGAATTTCATTTTGGTAGATGGAAACCAAAAATTTAAATTTTTGGTAAAAAATCAACTCGTCGTGTTTTTGGGGGACAAAGAAAAGCTGAGTTGCATCCAAAAAAAACACCATACCTACTGGAGGCATGGGGGGGGAAAAACATGCTTTTGGGGTTTTTTCTGCAAAGGGACCAGGACGAAGATCCTGTAAAGGAAAGAAGAATGGGGGCCAAAGTTTTCGTTTAGATTTTTAGTGAAAACCTCCCCTTTCCCTTTAGCCAAAGGGCATTGAAAATTTAAACCCTTGGCTGGTCTTTTAGCATGGAAAAGACCCAAAACACCGCCTCCGGGCAATGAAGGAGTGGCTTCGTAAAAAAAGAAGTGAAGGAGTGGCTTTTTAAAGAAGAATTAAAGGTCTGTGAGACCCAAAAACTGCTTTTTGTAGGTGACAAATACTATTTTCCACCTTTCTTTTGCAAAAAACTTCTTTTAAAAATTTCCTACTATGTGATTTTCTGGTTTTTTTTTCCTAAATTTGTTTCTAGTTGATGTGTACCTATGATAAAATACGGGCCCTTCTATCTTTTTAAGGGGGAGAACTTGACAATTGGTGGCGACTAAATATTTTTTTTCCCCCATTTTAAGGAGGCTTAAATATTGTTTAGGGATATACATGGCGGAGACTCAATAAGAGTTTCTTGACTTTTTTTATCTCATTCTGTTGGCACCAAAAGTTTAAAAAAGTTTGAAGGGGACAGTGCGGCGGAATCTATAATTGGGCATAAAAAACATTACTCTTAATGAATTTCCACGTGGGCCGGGATTTTGGAAAATTTAATCAAAGCCTTTGGATGATTTTTTATTTTTAACTAGAAAAAAGGAATTTTTTTTGACTTTTTCCGAATAACATGGGTACAGCAAATCCCCTTATTTAGGGGGGACCCCTTTAAAGGGCCCTTTAGGGGCCAGCAATTCAGTACTCATCTCGAAAACAAAAGAAATTTAGGTCAAAAGGTTTTATAAAAAAAAGGGAAATAGAAAGCAACAGAAAAGTAGATGGCAATAACAACTGAACATAGAGGTCGAATAAATTAGGGAAAAAGAAAGGGGAGAAACTTATTCAAGAAAGAAAAGTGTAATTTTTTAAAAAAAAAAAGCAAACGGATGGAATTGGGGAAAAATGCCAAATAATTTTTTTTTATCTCAAAAAAGGGAAGCTACCAAAATTGGTTACAATTGAGGAGTAAACCCGTTTACCAAAAATTTTGAAGGGGGAAAAAAGGTACTTTAAGATATGTTTTCGTTTCAGTCGCTCATCTCCTCAAAACGAAGCTAATTTGTAGAGATTTTTTTCTTTTGATAATGAAAAATTAACCCCCCAAACAGAAAGACCATGTGAAGGTAAAATTTAAGAGGAGGAACTTTGGATGAATTAAAGATTTAAGTTGGGAAAAATTCGGGGTTGGAGGCATACCATCAAGTATCCAAACCTTTTTTTGATTTACAAGAGGACCGCTTTTAGATGTTTTAACCACTCCTGGTAAATGGTAATTATCGACACTCAAGAAGAAGGTTTGATCTCATTTTTACTGAAAAAGGAACAAGTGGAAAAAAAAAAGACCAAAAAAAAAAATTGGAGGCCCCCTTACATTTCGTGTTGTGATGAAAAATTTAGAAAATGTATACGATAGAAAAAAAAGGTATTGCGGACTTATTCATTTAAATAGACAGGTTTTTTACAAGGAAGATACATTGGAGATATATAAGGAAGTTTGGAAAAATAAAACATTATGGAAAATCGGAGAAAAACCAGGCCTGCATTCATAGCAGACTTCGAAAAGGCTTTTGATAAAGTCCTGGGGTTTATTATAAACCGGGAGCGTTCAATTTTGGGGAACTTTTATAAAAGGGTCAAACTATGTTATTTTCCCCAGGTGCCCATATAAATAAGGGTTTTTTTCTCAAAAATTTTTAAACTGTAAAGAGGGGGGTGAAAAAAGGGTTTTCCATAGGCATATCTATTTATTGGGCCATCGAGATTTTAGTTTTAAAATAGATCCAACAATAATATCAGGGGTTTAGAAATCCCAGGGCTTAAAAACAAAGGTCATGTACGCTGATGATTCATGTTTTTTTTTAAATCCAAAAAAAATCATCCACAGCCCCAAAAAGAGGATTATAAATTTTTCTACCTCTCTGCATTAAAAAAAAATTAGACAAATGTACTATTTTTTTTGGTCAATAAAAAATAAAAATTTTAACCCATGTAGTTTACCAATAAAATGGTTGATGGTGATGGGATATACTCGAATACATATCCCAAAGGAAATAAAAGCTACTTCAATAAAATTTTAATAGAAAGTTAGCAAAAATAGATAAGATCTTGCTTACCATTTGGAAGGGGGTGTTCAATTTGGGAAAAATCACCTGATTTAAATTTTTAGTTTATCCCGTTTACCTATTTGCTTGGGCTTGCCCACACCCAGCGAACGTTTAAAATTTTAAAGGAAAAAATATTCTTTATTTGGAACGGCAAGCAGACAAATTTAAAAGGGGGCCATTTTTTAAATGAATAGAATTTGGAGGACAGAAATTTTTAAAAAATTAAAGCATTTGACCTATCACTAAAAGTCAGTCTTTCAAAAGTTATATTAAATCCCATGGGTTTTTTAGCAAATAGTAAGATTGTTCCCCCCAATGTTCAAAAATTTTCCTTTTTTCCCCTTTTTTCAGATTACAACACCACTTTTTTGTTATTGAAAGGAAATAACTCCCAAAAACACTATTCTAAAAAAAGCCATAGAAAGTTGGTTTCAATTTCAAAATTTAACTCCAGAACGACAGAACAAAAATGAAAAAAAAAAATTGTGGTTAAACTCAAAATACTAATTTACAAAAAACCTTTTTTTTTTGACAAAATTTAAAAAAGTATAATTTTGTAAAGATATCATCGGGTAGGACTGATGGAGTTATGTCGCCCCTGCAGTAAACAAAAACATATGGAAATGTCTGCTTACCCAAAATTAAACCAAATAACTGCAGCCTTACCGCAAAAATGGGAAAAGGAAAAGGGGAAAGGGGGAAAAGTAAGGAACTTTTCTGTCGGCCTTTCATTTAAAAACATAATGGAAGGAAAACTATGATAAATAAAAAAAAGGGTTTTTTCAGTTTATTTTAAGGGGCCCAAAGGGGTTTACAGCGCCCATAAGATTTCAAAAAGTTGGGAAGAGATTTTTGAGTACCCATCCCAGGGATAGTGTTTATGAAGATACGCAAAACGAACCGGGTTTCAAAATTGAATTTTCAATTTAAAATTTTTATAAAAATCTTGCACCCAAAAGAATGTTTTTATATGGGGAAACAATCTCCCAGCTCTCAGATTTTGCTGCGAAGAGACAGAATATTAGTATTTTTTTGGTACGCCATTTTTAGCTTTTTTTTGGCACAGGGCCCGGAATTGGGTAAAGGATTGCAATATTTACCTGGAGTAAACTGCAGATAGCACTACTTTGGGTGATCTGAAAAGTCAAATCAACGATCAAAACAAAAATATATTAGCAAAAATGTTTTTTTTTCAATTTAAATCTGTAGAAACAATGGAATAGAAAGGTTTGAACTTTTTTAAAAAATCACAAAAGTTGAAAATATAGGCAAATAGAAATCCTATATGGAGGTGTTAAAAAAATAGATGGGAGGTGTTTAATGGAATTAAGGATGGGGTAAAAAGCTTTTTTGAAGGGCACAGTTAGAAAGATATGGCATAAGAAGCAAACGGATGGACATCATGAAAAAGACGGAGGGTTGAGAGTAGAACTAGCAGGGAAAGAACAAACAAAAAAATAATTACTGTAAAATTTCGTGCCCTAAAAGTAGAAGTGGGTAGGGGGGGAAGTAGAGGCCAGGGGTTGTTTTCCTTTTACTCCCAAATGGGGGAAAGGGGGGCGGGGGTTTGGGAAAATAATAAAAGGGGGAAAAATATATTTTTTTAAAATAAATAAAGTAAAGTAAGTAAAATTTGGGTGGGGGTGCGTGGTGCGGGGGTTTTCGGGTCCTCGTAGTAACGGGAGAGCACGGCGCTTTTTTTAACGCCAAAGGGAGCGGTTCGATTCCTGGGACCACCCATACCAAGAAACGTATGCACGCATGACTGTAAAATGCTTTGGATAAAAGTGCTGTAAAGGCATATATTATAAAATATATATATAAAAATATATATAATAATAAAAAATGGGGATTGGAAGGATGAGACAATTTAAATTTATGGAATTACAATTATCTGCAAAATTAAGCTGTTACCCCCATAAAAAAAAAAAAAGGGGGGGAAAGTCTGCCCAATTACCCCCAAACCAGAAGGAGCCCAAAAAACGTTTCCAAAAAGCCCAATAGTGTAGGTCTTTGGGTTTTCCTCTGGCAGGTTTTTCATAAAACCATTCATTTATGTCCTGGGTGGGTGTTTTAAGGGGTGCAAGTTCCCCGAAAAAAAACAATTTCCTTGAGAAAAAGCATTGGGGGGTTAGAGGGGAGGGACAGGAGAAGGGAAAACATTGTAGAGGGCTTACACATCATCCATGGAGGTGGGAGGTGGAGGGGGGTAGAGGTGGAGGTGGGTAAAAAGGTATTCTTCTCGCCACACTGTCATTCACCCATATGGGCCCATCGCAATTTCCTTCCTTTCTCGTCCTCCTTGTCCCCTTCCTGCAGCTGAAGTCCTGTCAAATAACCAAATGGGACAAATACAACGGAGTGGCTCTCAGTCCAGGGCATCAGATTAAAAACCACTGTTCATTTCCTCCCTCTCTCCCTCCCTGTGCCTCGACTCAGGCTCAGCCCAGCGGTGGTTGGGCAGCCACGGTAGCAGTCATTTCATGCCGATACGGAGAGTGAACGTGTGAGTTTGACAGATGCAGGGATTACAATGCCAGACAAGACAAGGCTGTTGCTCAGTTTTGGAGAGCTGAGGCTGAGGGTCATGTGCAGTGCTCCCTTGCATAAGGAAATGTTTTCTTCCAGGAGTCATTCTATTGGTTAGTTCTCTAATATAACAAAAACGAGGAACATAAGGGGAGAGTGAGAGAACTCATTGGTGCCCACAGCATGTGTCGATGTGACCTCACAAGAGAACATGAATGACCTCGTATCTAAAAACATTGGAATGGACGTACCTGTCAAAAGTCATATACGGATAACGTTAACCTTCATCCCAAAAAGCTGGTTGTGATTACTGCCTCCAGAGGCCACAGGAAGTCAGGAGGACTCCCCAGAAAGTTGGGTAGGTCATTGTGGGTCTCAAAACTCTTCCAATCCCTCAACAGGGTCTAAATTTTATCAATGTAATGGACCCTCTTTTGGGAGGGTAGCGTTGCTAAAATTTGACCCTAGTTTTTCATACCAGTTCTCCGGTGAGTAGTGATGGTGTGTATACCAGTTGGTTTCACAGAAAGAATGAAGCACAGCACAACACCCTCCCCTCCCCCAGTCACCTGACAGTTGTAATCCAGTGGATTAATCACATCAGTGCAGCTGTGTGGCAGTTGACAGCTATCACTGAGAAAAGCTCCAATAATTCACTAACGTCCACCACCCATTAAAATAATACATGGCAGTAACACATTTAACAATGAAGCCTACAGAGACAGTGGGTGGGTGGATGGCAGTTGCCTACGTGTAGACAACTCTGCCCTGCATGACCTCCTGATCAGGGCAAAGTTCATTCACTATCTCAAGCCAATTTCCTTGTGGAATGTACAAATGAAAGATGTGTTGAAAATGCATGACTGTATTGATAATGTGTTGCAATGTAATGAAAATATATTACACCCAGCAAACACAGGTTGAAATGCATTTTCAGTTGCAGGTTTTTTGCAAGTTATATTGAAAATCTGTCAAAATGACAAGTTGTGTGACATTCTCAGTAGAGTCAAATTTCATATCAATGTGATTATTTTGGTCATTACATCACTTAATCTCTCACAGCAGGCAGTCACTGGAATAAGCAAGAGGGACAATCGACATGGTCATTGATTGGTCATTGTGTTTTTTATATAGAACCTACTGTCGTATACCTGCCTGTCCTGCTCCATTCAACATAGGACAGACCCAAAACGTAATACATAAACAAAAAAAACAATAAATACATGTTTTGTTAGAGAAATAGTCTTTTTTCAGCAACAGGCATCAGTGGTTTTTAAACCTGGTTAACCGGGGTAGTGGACTACACTTGAAACGTACAGTCATTCAATAATCGTCTGGTTTCCAGGACACATCTTTTCTGTTTTTACAGATTTTGTTTTGGGTGTCTGTACCTGCAGATCTTGACTTTGCCCATGTCTATGGTTGACATGGGCCCCTCCTCCTGAACCAGCCAACCCCACCGGTCTGGCAGCAGTTGTGCGGTGCTCTTCAGTCCTGAAATAAGAAAAGGCAGATAAAGGAGTGGGGACAAGCGGTCAGTGGTGGGTGGGTTGGGGGACGATTCAATTCCCCACACAATTTCAGGAAGTAATGTTTTGCCCTCATTGTCCCTGTTTTGGTTCCTAAGAGTAGGCATTTGATTGAAATACGCCCCACTACTGACAAGGGCCAGTAGGGGGGGGTGGTGGGCTGTGACCCAATCAGTAGACTTGATGACCTAAACATGTTCATGGGTCCTAAGATCCCTTTTATGGCCTGCAGAACGCTTAGCGAAATTAAAAGCCGAGCTGACACGACCCCTGACAACTTATTTCAGTGACACGGTCTGTAGAGGGTTAAGTCTTACCTTTCTCTGAAAGAAGGTAGAACAGTATTTACCTTGTGGCATCCCGTGCATTGGCTCATGGCCTCCCGTCACATTTCACAAAACATTTGCTGTGGGAGAGAAAGTCACAGAATGGAATCGAATTACAATCTAAAAAAGGGGAAAAAATTGATTTGCAAATGAACTGGAAATCAGATGAGGCAGGTCATACTTAGCACGATAGAAAAAGGTTGATTGTTGTTTCTCAGCCCCATACAGCGCTACCACACTACACGACACTCTCTACCCCGCAGACAACAAGTACCCCTGAGACATCCTCTGACATATCACCGCCAAAAGCCCACTTTTGATTTCCCTTACAACCAAAAAGCCCCAAAAAACAAACAAAAACAACAACAAAAAACAAACAACAACCCATCAAAAAGGCTCCAGTTGTGATGTGTGAAAACAAATTGCTTCTCCAGGGGAACCAAGAGGCACAAAATGTCACCGCTGGCTTTTTTGTTGATATGATGCCAGGGTTACATTTCCTTTCCACCCCTTCTATCTAACAAATGCTCTCAGGTGGGAGAAGTCATGTGGCTTCAAGGTTGTTTGTTTTCCCGTATCTCTATATTGTTTGTGTGTGAGAAGGAGAGAAGGGAGTGACAAACAGAGAGGATAGGATAGGGAGAGACAACCAGAGAGGAGACGAGAGGGAGAGACAACAGATGGAGATGATTGGACCGGCGGCACGGAAGAAGAGAGGGAGGAGACGAAACCCGAGGAGGAGAGGGAGAGAATGAACGAACGAACGAACGAGAGAGAAGAGAGAAAGAAAGAAAGGTCTTCCCTGTACCTGATGATGATTCCCGTGATTTCTGAGCCTCTCTCCCCTCTGGGTCATTGGGTGCTGGGAAAGATATCTGACTCTGGAAGGGTGGGTGAGTGTACACGCAAGAGGGAAGACCGCAAATTAAGTCAAACTAAAAATTCAACAACAACACCTCAATAGACACCCAGATTTCCCCGGGTCATGTTCAATAGGCACAAAATAGAAGAAAAAAGTAGGTGAAAAAATTTCAATAATTTTGCCTAAGACCCGGACCCTGGGAATAACCCCCCAGGGTTCCCCCAGCCCCTCACCTCCCTTTCCGCTTTCCGTGGACCTGTCCTGGTTTAAGGCGTCCCGGCCTGCCCGGCCCGGGCAGGCCTGCTTGGCCGGTCGATAAAGGGGCCCTTTAGCTGCTGACCGGGGTTTGAAAGGGTGTTGGCCGTCTCCTCCAGGTAAAGCCAGGTCCTCTGGCCCTCCCCCAACCCCCGACACCTCCAGCCCTCCGTTCAACCCGCCCCCGGGAGGGGGGGGAGGATGGAGGACACCATCTTTGGGCCCGGGGGGGGAAAGGGCCCGGGCCGGGATCGGTTCAAAAATGTAGGGAGAGAGGGAGGGGTTAGATTGTACGTTTGGGAAAGGAAAAAGGGTTTTAAAGAGGTATTCATTAATTAATTTTTAAATTTTTGAGGCAAGGAATGTGGAAATTAAATTTTGAAAACCCAAAATACTTTTAATAAGGGCATTGGTTTTCCATACAATGTTTTTTGAGAAAAACAATCAATAAAATTGGGTTACAAAAAAAACAAAAAGATGGGACGTAACATATGTGGGAACTGGGTTTAAGGGAAAGTTGGGGCCCGTTCCCATTTAAAATGGAAGCCAAAAAATAAAAACAGGGCAAAAAAAATAATTTCGAAATCGTGTCCCAACCCCCCAAAAATAGTGCCCCCTTTCCCCAACCCACACCAGTAAATCCAGATGTGACTCCTTATTTATGATTCCAAAAAAAAAAAATGGAAAGGGGGGGAAAAGTGGGGGGAAAAAGAAAGGGGGGAGAATTAGGCCCGAAACAGCCCGCCCGCCCCCCACATTTTCCAAGCGTCATTGAGGGGAGATACGTTGTGGCAGTGGTGGTCCTTTTGGGGTTTTTGATAAGTAGGACGATAATTTTTTAAGAGCATTTATTTCTTTTTTTAACAGCATATTGGGGACGTCAAATTTATATTTCCCTTCCCCCAGCAAAGTAACAGCGATAGGTTTAGGGTACTTAAAAAACTCAAATTTTCCCCCATAAACCAAACATGGAGGTTTGG
>JAGTTL010001870.1:0-11803 GCA_036851935.1 Coregonus suidteri | reverse complement strand
TGCTGGGTATGGGTCGGGAACTCCACCCCTCTATGGCCATCTTCCCACGCAGCTGAAACAGATCAGGAGCTGATGAGCTGGAGGTTTTGAAGGGAAGAGACACACTGAGAGTGAGTGTGTGGGTTGTGAAGTAACACAGTCTCCAACCTGGGCTCTCTGGAGGACAAGAGTGCTGCACGTCCACTTCCATGAGGGATATAAGGATTGGAGATACTTACCTTTGGGAAAATACTCACCTTTGGATATATTCGCCTGTGGAACTACGGGAGAGACATTTGGAAGGACTTTTTGCTGGGTTGGCCACTAGCTGCAACGTGGACTACAGTAAGGCTGGGGAAAAGTTTATCTGAGCGAGTGAGAACTATGATTTTGGATGTGGAAGAGACATCCCTGAACTGTTAACCCTTAAAGAGCCACAAGAGAACAGAATTTGGTTATATTTTCGTTAATTTCCCAAGACCTTTAATAAAATCCTTGTTTTGTTGAAACCTTGTCTCCTTGCACTACTTGAGCAATCCCGCTGAAAGCTGTGTAGCCTCTCGTGACGTCACAATGTCCAGGCCCGTCTGAAGTTTGCTAGCGTGCATTTGGATGATCCAGAAGAGGATTGGGAGAATGTCATATGGTCAGATGAAACCAAAATAGAACGTTTTGGTAAAAACTCAACTCGTTGTGTTTGGAGGACAAAGAATGCTGAGTTGCAATCCAAAGAACACCATACCTACTGTGAAGCATGGGGGTGGAAACATCATGCTTTGGGGCTGTTTTTCTGCAAAGGGACCAGGACGACTGATCCGTGTAAAGGAAAGAATGAATGGGGCCATGTATCGTGAGATTTTGAGTGAAAACCTCCTTCCATCAGCAAGGGCATTGAAGATGAAACGTGGCTGGGTCTTTCAGCATGACAATGATCCCAAACACACACCGCCCGGGCAAACGAAAGGAGTGGCTTCGTAAGAAGCATTTCAAGGTCCTGGAGTGGCCTAGCCAGTCTCCAGATCTCAACCCCATAGAAAAATCTTTGGAGGGAGTTGAAAGTCCGTGTTGCCCAGCGACAGCCCCAAAACATCACTGCTCTAGAGGAGAATCTGCATGGAGGAATGGGCCAAAATACCAGCAACAGTGTGTGAAAACCTTGTGAAGACTTACAGAAAACGTTTGACCTGTGTCATTGCCAACAAAGGGTATATAAACAAAGTATTGAGAAACTTTTGTTATTGACCAAATACTTATTTTTTTTTTTTTTTTTTTTTTTTTTCCACCATAATTTGCAAATAAATTCATTAAAAATCCTACAATGTGATTTTCTGGGATTTTTTTTTCTCATTTTGTCAGTCATAGTTGACGTGTACCTATGATGAAAATTACAGGCCTCTCTCATCTTTTTAAGTGGGAGAACATGCACAATTGGTGGCTGACTAAATACTTTTTTCCCCCACTGTACCAGCGCTATGATGAAACTGGCTCTAATGAGGACCGCCACAGGAAAGGAAGACCCAGAGTTACCACTGCTGCAGAGGATAAGTTCATTAGAGTTACCAGTGCTATGATGAAGCTGGCTCTAATGAGGACCGCCACAGGAATGGAAGACCCAGAGTTACCTCTGCTGCAGAGGATAAGTTCATTTGAGTTACCAGCACTATGATGAAACTGGCTCTAATGAGGACCGCCACAGGAATGGAAGACCCAGAGTTACCACTGCTGCAGAGGATAAGTTCATTAGAGTTACCAGCGCTATGATGAAACTGGCTCTAATGAGGACCGCCACAGGAATGGAAGACCCAGACTTACCACTGCTGCAGATGATAAGTTCATTAGAGTTACCAGCGCTATGATGAAACTGGCTCTAATGAGGACCGCCACAGGAAAGGAAGACCCAGAGTTACCTCTGCTGCAGAGGATAAGTTCAATAGAGTTACCAGCCTCAGACATTGCAGCAGACCCAGTGGTGGAAAAACACTTTAGTCGTTATTTGGGGTATCTGTACTTTACTATTTATATTTTTGCCAACTTTTACTTCACTACATTCCTAAAGAAAATTATGTACTTTTTACTCCATATATTTTCCCTGACACCCAAAAGTACTCGTTACATTTTGACAGGAAAATGGTCCAAAATGGTCCAATTCACTCACTTATCAAGAGAACATCCCTGGTCATCTCTACTGTCCCTGATCTGCTTAATATAAGGAATTTGAAATGGTTTATACTTTTACTTTTGATACTTAAGTACATTTGAGCAATTCCATTTACTTTTGATACTTAAGTATATTTAAAACCAAATACTTTTAGACTTTTACTCAAGTAGTATTTCACTGGGTGACTTTCACTTTTACTTGAGTCATTAAGGTATCTTTACTTTTACTAAAGTATGACAATGGAGTACTTTTTCCACCACTGCTAATGAGGACCGCCACAGGAATGGAAGACCCAGAGTTACCTCTGCTGCAGAGGATAAGTTCATTAGAGTTAACTGCACCTCAGAAATTGCAGCCCAAATAAATGCTTCAGAGTTCAAGTAACAGACACATCTCAACATCAACTGTTCAGAGGAGACTGTGTGAATCAGGCCTTCATGGTCGAATTGCTGCAAAGAAACTACTACTAAAGGACACCAATAAGAAGAAGAGACTTGCTTGGGCCAAGAAACACGAGCAATGGACATTAGACCGGTGGAAATCTGTCCTTTGGTCTGATGAGTCCAAATTTGAGATTTTTGGTTCCAACCACCGTGTCTTTGTGAGACGCAGAGTAGGTGAACGGATGATCTCTGCATGTGTGAAGCATGGAGCATGGAGGAGGAGGTGTGATGGTGTGGGGGTGCTTTGCTGGTGACACTGTCTGTGATTTATTTAGAATTCAAGGCACACTTAACCAGCATGGCTACCACAGCATTCTGCAGTGATACGCCATCCCATCTGGTTTGCGTTTAGTGGGACTATCATTTGTTTTTCAACAGGACAATGACCCAACACACTTCCAGGCTGTGCAAGGGATATTTTACCAAGAAGGAGAGTGATGGAGTGCTACATCAGATTACCTGGCCTCCACAATCCCCTGAGAGTGAAGGAAAAGCAGCCAACAAGTGCTCAGCATATGTGGGAACTCCTTCAAGACTATTGGAAAAGCATTCCAGGTGAAGCTGGTTGAGAGAATGCCAAGAGTGTGCAAAGCTGTCATCAAGGCAAAGGGTGGCTATTTGAAGAATTTCAAATATAAAATATATTTTGATTTGTTTAACTCCCTACATGATTCCATATGTGTTATTTCATAGTTTTGATGTCTTCACTATTATTCTACAATGCAGAAAATAGTAAAAATAAAGAAAAACCCTTGAATGAGTAGTTTTTCCAAACTTTTGACTTGTACTGTAACTCATATAGAATTCTCCCACCACAGAACTCTCCTATAGAACTCTCCCACCACACAACTCTCCTAATAGACCTATCCCACATCACTCTCCTATAGAACTCTCCTACACAACCTACCACAGAACTTTCCTATAGAACTCTCTCACCACAAATCTCTCCCACAGAACCCACCACATAACTCCCTATAGAACTCTCCCACCACATAACTCCTATAGAACTCTCCCACCACATAACTCCTATAGAACTCTCCCACCACATAACTCCCTATAGAACTCTCCCACCACATAACTCCCTATAGAACTCTCCCACCACATAACTCCCTATAGAACTCTCCCACCACATAACTCCTATAGAACTCTCCCACCACATAACTCCCTATAGAACTCTCCCACCACATAACTCCCTATAGAACTCTCCCACCACATAACTCCCTATAGAACTCTCCCACCACATAACTCCCTATAGAACTCTCCCACCACATAAAACTCCCTATAGAACTCTCCCACCACATAAACTCCTATAGAACTCTCCCACCACATAAACTCCCTATAGAACTCTCCCACCACATAACTCCCTATAGAACTCTCCCACCACATAACTCCCTATAGAACTCTCCCACCACATAACTCCCTATAGAACTCTCCCACCACATAACTCCCTATAGAACTCTCCCACCACACTCCTATAGAACTCTCCCACCACATAACTCCTATAGAACTCTCCACCACATAACTCCCTATAGAAACTCTCCCACCACATAAATCTCCCTATAGAACTCTCCCACCACATAACTCCCTATAGAACTCTCCCACCACATAAATCCCTATAGAACTCTCCCACCACATAAATCCCTATAGAAACTCTCCCACCACATAACTCCCTATAGAACTCTCCCACCACATAACTCCCTATAGAACTCTCCCACCACATAACTCCCTATAGAACTCTCCCACCACATAACTCCCTATAGAACTCTCCCACCACATAACTCCCTATAGAACTCTCCCACCACATAACTCCCTATAGAACTCTCCCACCACATAACTCCCTATAGAACTCTCCCACCACATAACTCCTTATAGAACTCTCCCACCACATAACTCCCTATAGAACTCTCCCACCACATAACTCCCTATAGAACTCTCCCACCACATAACTCCTATAGAACTCTCCCCACCACATATAACTCGTCCTATAGAAACTCTCCCACATATACTTCCCTATAGAACTCTCCCACCACATAACTCCTTATAGAACTCTCCCACCACATAACTCCCTATAGACTCTCTCCCACCACATAACTCCCCTATAGAAACTCTCCCCACCACATAACTCCCTATAGAACTCTCCCACCACATAACTCCCCTATAGAACTCTCCCACCCCTTATAGAACTTCTCCCACCACATAACTCCCTATAGAAACTCTCCCACCACATAACTCCCTATAGAACTCTCCCACCACATAACTCCCTCTAGAACTCTCCCACCACATAACTCCCTATAGAACTCTCCCACCACATAACCCCTATAGAACTCTCCCACCACATAACTCCCTATAGAAACTCTCCCACCACATAAACTCCCTATAGAACTCGCCCACCACATAACCCCCTATAGAACTCTCCCACCACATAAACTCCTATAGAACTCTCCCACCACATAACTCCTATAGAACTCTCCCACCACATAACTCCCTATAGAACTCTCCACCACATAACTCCCTATAGAACTCTCCCACCACATAGCTCCCTATAGAAACTCTCCCACCACATAACTCATATAGAACTCTCCACACCACATAACTCCTATAGAACTCTCCCACCACATAACTCCCTATAGAACTCTCCCACCACATAACTCCCTATAGAACTCTCCCACCACATAACTCCCTATAGAACTCTCCCACCACATAACTCCCTATAGAACTCTCCCACCACATAAACTCCCTATAGAACTCTCCCACCACATAACTCCCTATAGAACTCTCCCACCACATAACTCCCTATAGAACTCTCCCACCACATAACTCTCCCTATAGAACTCTCCCACCACATAACTCCCCTATAGAACTCTCCCACCACATAACTCCCTATAGAACTCTCCCACCACATAACTCCCTATAGAACTCTCCCACCACATAACTCCTATAGAACTCTCCCACCACATAACTCCTATAGAACTCTCCCACCACATAACTCCCTATAGAACTCTCCCACCACATAACTCCTATAGAACTCTCCCACCACATAAAATCCCTATAGAACTCTCCCACCACATAACTCCCCTATAGAAACTCTCCCACCACACCACATAACTCCCTATAGAACTCTCCCACCACATAACTCCCTATAGAACTCTCCCACCACATAACTCCCTATAGAACTCTCCCACCACATAACTCCCTATAGAACTCTCCCACCACATACCTCCCTATAGAACTCTCCCACCACATAACTCCCTATAGAACTCTCCCACCACATAACTCCCTATAGAACTCTCCCACCACATAACTCCTATAGAACTCTCCCACCACATAACTCCCTATAGAACTCTCCCACCACATAACTCCCTATAGAACTCCCCCACCACATAACTCCCTATAAAACTCTCCCACCACATAACTCCCTATAGAACTCTCCCACCACATAACTCCCTATAGAAACTCTCCCACCACATACCTCCCTATAGAACTCTCCCACCACATAACTCCCTATAGAACTCTCCACCACATAACTCCCTATAGACTCTCTCCCCCACATAACTCCCTATAGAACTCTCCCACCACATAACTCCCTATAGAACTCTCCCACCACATAACTCCCTATAGAACTCTCCCACCACATAACTCCCTATAGAACTCTCCCACCACATAACTCCCTATAGAACTCTCCCACCACATAACTCCCTATAGAACTCTCCCACCACAGACCTTCCCAACAACACCATCCACACCTGCAGAGGAACAGACAGCCAGTCGAGTAACAGACATTCTGGATGGTAACAGACAGTAACAGACATTCTGGGCAGAGTAATAACAGACAGAGTCGTCAGGTCAGTTATTATGGAGTCTGTTTATTGTTGTGTCTGGAACCTGACCAGACAAGGCAGAGTGATATGTAATAGAAAAGGCATTGGTAGACCAGCACAGTTAGTTTAGGATCCATCCACAGGCCCGGGGTTAGTTTAGGATCCATCCACAGGCCTGGGGTTAGTATAGGATCCATCCACAGGCCTGGGGTTAGTTTAGGATCCATCCACAGGCCTGGGGTTAGTATAGGATCCATCCACAGGCCTGGGGTTAGTTTAGGATCCATCCACAGGCCCGGGGTTAGTTTAGGATCCATCCACCAGGCCGCGGGTTTAGTTTAGGATCCATCCACAGGCCCGGGGTTAGTTTAGGATCCATCCACAGGCCCGGGGTTAGTTTAGGATCCATCCACAGGCCCGGGGTTAGTTTAGGATCCATCCACAGGCCCGGGGTTAGTTTAGGATCCATCCACAGGCCTGGGGTGTGGAGTGTGTTTGTGTGTGTCAGTAGTCACTCTGGTCCGGTCTCAGTCTCTAGTTCCTCTGATACAGACGACTCGTTGAGCTCAGCAATCAATGAACCGTCTTCGTTTATAGTGACCAATGGGAGGTCTTTGTTGGGGTTGACCAATGGTGTCTCGTCGTTGCTCCCGGCAGCCAACGGGGACTCGTGATTGGCTGCAGATTGTGTTGTTGTGGAGATTGAGTTGGTTCCTCCCTCTGGACTCATGTCCCAGTCCTGATCTGAAGGCTGAGGTAGGCTGGCTAGGAGCTCCTATACACACACACACACACACACACACACACACACACGGTGACCCAGGTAGGTAGAGGACACACACACACACACACACAGTCAGAAACACACTATGCTGTTTCAGAATTATTGTGTGTGTTGTGTGTGTGTATAAGTGTGTGTAAGTGACAGTGTGTGAGTGTACCTGTTGTCTGTCCAGGTTGTTGGTCCGTATGGCGGTCAGAAGACTCTTGGTGAAGGTCTCCAACTCATTATATCTCTGATTCTGGTTCTGTAGCTGACTCTCCAAATACTGCACCTCCTCCAGCTGAAACACACACACACACACACACACACACACACACACACGCACACACACACACACACACACACACACCACACACACACACAGCACACACACACACCATGGCACACTTCAGGTCGCAGTTGTAAATGAGAACTTGTTCTCAACTGGTTTACCTGGTTAAATAAAGGTGAAATAAATAAATAAAAAATAAACATGGCACACTGGGCTACACACATCAGGGTGTGGGGGTGTGGGGGTGTGTTCCTCACCTTAAACTCCAGGAGGTTCTGCATGTTTTCCATATCAGATCCGACCATCTCAACACCATCCTCCTCATCATCATCATCAATCACCTCTATCTTCTGTTAGGAAACACAACCCTATACAATCAGTGGCTAAATCTCAACGCTCTTCATTATATCCCAATTTTGACAGTGTATTGTACTAGTGTATCTCTAGTGTAATAACAGTGTATTGTGCTAGTGTAACAGTGTATTGTACTAGTGTATCTCTAGTGTAATAACAGTGTATTGTACTAGTGTATCTCTATGTAATAACAGTGTATTGTTACTAGTGTAATAACATGTGTATTGTACTAGTGTATCTCTAGTGTAATAACAGTGTATTGTACTAGTGTATCTCTAGCGTAATAACAGTGTATTGTGCTAGTGTATCTCTAGTGTAATAACAGTGTATTGTACTAGTGTATCTCTAGTGTAATAACAGTGTATTGTACTAGTGTATCTCTAGTGTAATAACAGTGTATTGTACTAGTGTAATAACAGTGTATTGTACTAGTGTAATAACAGTGTATTGTACTAGTGTATCTCTAGTGTAATAACAGTGTATTGTACTAGTGTATCTCTAGTGTAATAACAGTGTATTGTACTAGAGTGTAATAACAGTGTATGTTGTACTAGTGTATACTCTAGTGTAATAACAGTGTATTGTACTAGTGTAATAACAGTGTATTGTACTAGTGTAATAACAGTGTATTGTACTAGTGTAATAACAGTGTATTGTACTAGTGTAATAAACAGTGTATTGTACTAGTGTATATAAACAGTGTATTGTACTAGTGTAATAACGTGTATTGTACTAGTGTAATAACAGTGTATTTGTACTAGTGTATCTAGTGTAATAACAGTGTATTGTA
The DNA here is from genome assembly GCA_036851935.1 of Coregonus suidteri. Taxonomy (NCBI): domain Eukaryota; kingdom Metazoa; phylum Chordata; class Actinopteri; order Salmoniformes; family Salmonidae; genus Coregonus; species Coregonus suidteri. The sequence goes on along the minus strand of JAGTTL010001870.1, from coordinate 3,206 downwards.
CTAGTGTAAATAACAGTGTATTGTACTAGTGTAATAACAGTGTATTGTACTAGTGTAATAACATTGTATTTGTAACTAGTGTATCTCTAGTGTAATAACAGTGTATTTGTACTAGTGTATCTCTAGTGTAATAATCAGTGTATTGTACTAGTTGTATCTCTAGTGTAATAAACAGTGTATTGTACTAGTGTAATAACAGTGTATTGTACCTGTGTATCTCTAGTGTAATAACAGTGTCTCTAGTGTAATAACAGTGTATTGTACTAGTGTATCTCTCTAGTAAATAACAGTTGTATATGTACTAGTTGTATCTCTAGTGTAATAACAGTGTATTGTACTAGTGTATCTCTAGTGTAATAACAGTGTATTTGTACTAGTGTAATAACAGTGTATTGTATCTAGTGTAAATAAAACAGTGTATTGTACTAGTGTATCTCTAGTGTAATAACAGTGTATTGTACTAGTGTATCTCTAGTGTAATAACAGTGTATTGTACTAGTGTATCTCTAGTGTAATAACAGTGTATTGTACTAGTGTAATAACAGTGTATTGTACTAGTGTAATAACAGTGTATTGTATAGTGTATCTCTAGTGTAATAACAGTGTATTGTACTAGTGTATCTCTAGTGTAATAACAGTGTATTGTACTAGTGTTAATAAAAGTGTATTGTACTAGTGTATCTCTAGTGTATAACAGTGTATTGTACTAGTGTAATAACAGTGTATTGTACTAGTGTAATAACAGTGTATTGTACTAGTGTAATAACAGTGTATTGTACTAGTGTAATAACAGTGTATTGTACTAGTGTAATAACAGTGTATTGTACTAGTGTATCTAGTGTAATAACAGTGTATTGTACTAGTGTAATAACAGTGTATTGTACTAGTGTAATAACAGTGTATTGTACTAGTGTAATAACAGTGTATTGTACTAGTGTAATAACAGTGTATTGTACTAGTGTATCTCTAGTGTAATAACAGTGCTATGTATTGTACTAAGTGTATCTCTAGTGTAATAACAGTGTATTGTACTAGTGTAATAACAGTGTATTTGTAAATACTGTGTATCTCAGTAGTTGTAATAACAGTGTATCCTGTAACTAGTGTAATAACAGTGTATTGTACTAGTGTAATAACAGTGTATTGTACAGTGTTATTGTACTTAGTGTAATAACAGTGTATTGGGAACTAGTGTAATACACACACACAGTGTAATTAGTTGTGTCTTGTGTAATAACAGTGTATTGTACTAGTGTATCTCTAGTGTAATAACAGTGTATTGTACTAGTGTATCTCTAGTGTAATAACAGTGTATTGTACTAGTGTAATAACAGTGTATTGTACTAGTGTATCTCTAGTGTAATAACAGTGTATTGTACTAGTGTAATAACAGTGTATTGTACTAGTGTAATAACAGTGTATTGTATTAGTGTAATAACAGTGTATTGTACTAGTGTATCTCTAGTGTAATAACAGTGTATTGTACTAGTGTAATAACAGTGTATTGTACTAGTGTAATAACAGTGTATTGTACTAGTGTAATAACAGTGTATTGTACTAGTGTATTGTACTAGTGTAATAACAGTGTATTGTACTAGTGTAATAACAGTGTATTGTACTAGTGTAATAACAGAGTGTATACTGCAGTACCACGTTGTGAGCCATGGGGGCGCTGCTGCTCTCCTCCTCTACTCCTTCCTCTTCTTCTCTCTGGTACGAATCACTGGTCCCATCTAAATACAACAACACCGTCACACTGGACACTGCTACTGGGGTCGGTTGTGTGTGTGTGTGTGTGTGTGTGCGTGTCTCACCCTCGGACAGACAGAAGGACGCTCCATCGTTTAGGTTGTCTCCCAGCTCTGGCGTTCTAAGCCCCTCCCCATCGGAACTCAGCGTAGAGGGAGACTCCTCCCCTTCCTGTGAAGTCAGGAACACGGCCGGCCCACCTTTAGGGGGCGGGATCTCGATGCCCATCAGACGGTACTTCCTCCTCCGATTCCCGATCCACGTCTATCAATCAAACAAACAGCACAACATATAATATACTGTTAAGATCCACGTCTGTCAATCACCCAAATACTGTTAGAACACCCAACTACAGCTGATACAGCTGAGAGGAAGCCTCTGATTGGTTGCTACCTTGACTATCTCAGTGTCTACGTTGAGCTGATTGGCTGCTGCGTTGATCTTCTCTCTGCAGACAGAACCCAGACTGGTCATCCCTCGGTCCCAGTACCGCTTCAACTGGACCAGGTCCACATCACTGAACTGGGTTCTGTCCTGTAGCTACCCACACACACACACACACACACACACACACACACACACACACAACATTATAGACACATTAAAGATCATGGAACAGTATAGATGGTGTGATGGTGACAGTGCTCTAATCTCCTACAGACTGCTAGATGAAGACATACAGTTCTCTTCCTGGAGTTACTGAGGAGCCACGGAGCAGAGGGACTGACTGGAACCTAGAGAGGAGGAAGGAGGGAAGAGAGGAGAGAGGAGAGAGGAGAGGAGACGAGAGGAGGAGAGAGGAGACAGGAGGAGAGTTACTGATGAGCTACGGAGCTGAAAGGCTGACTAGAACCTAGACAGATAACAGAAAAACTGTTTCAGTAAAGAGCTGTTATTCCTATCTCCTACCTATATGCTGGGTCCTGCAGTAGGTGAAGTCTGTAGCGTTGTACCAACTGGGTAGTAATATTAGTACTACAGTAGTATTACCTGTACACAGAGTCCTGCAGTAAGTGGAGGTCTGTAGTGTAGTAGTAGTATAGTAGTAGTAGTAGTAGTCTGTAGAGTTGTAGTAACTGGATAGTAGTAATGTAGTAGTTGTATTAGTATTAACCCCTACCTTTATACTAGGGGAGGTCTGTAGTGTTGTAGTAAACTGGGTTAGTAGTAGTAGTAGTATTAAACACCTACCTTTTATACTAGGGGGGGGTCTGTAGTAGTAACTGGGTAAGGTGTAGTAGTAGCAGTGGTAAGTAGTAGTAGTATTAACCCCTACCTTTAAGTACTTAGGAGGGGTGTCGTAGTGTTGTAGTAACTCAGTAGTAGTAGTAGTAGTAGTAGTAGTCATAACCCCTACCTTTATACTAGGGGGGGGTTCCATGTAGTGTTGTAGTAACTGGGTAGTAGTAGTAGTGTTGTAGTAACTGAGATAGTAGTAGTAGTAGTTAGTATTAACC
>JAGTTL010001869.1:0-11806 GCA_036851935.1 Coregonus suidteri | reverse complement strand
CCTGGAGGAGCCCCCCCCGGCAACAGGTATGCCAAGCTGTGAGAGAGAAACTGGTCCACTCCCCACCAACGAAATTGGACATCAAAAAAATGCTGAATTACTATGCTACATGTATAGGCCAAGGGTATGGTAAGATACACAAGAACCCCCCACCTCACACACACCACCCAGTGGCATAAAAAAATACTATCTTAATAAAACAAATCACATTTCAAATAAAGTTTCCTTAATTGAAAATCCTATTTTAAAGTTTTTTTGGATTGTATTTTTATCTCTTTTTGAATGTAAAAAAAAACATTTTTGAAGTTTTTTTTACGTTGCATTTTGGGAATTTAAAAGGTTAAAGTCCTCTGCTTTTGGGCTAAAGAGCAAAAAACCCAGACTTCCTTAAAGAAAATTTATGATGTTTATATTGTATCTAAGGAAAAATGGTGCAGAGGGGAGTTTCCCGGCTTCCCCCTAGGTTTAGGGAGTAACGTCCCTCCCCAAAAATTTTAAAAAGGATCATCAGGGCAGAGACTCAGGGGGAAGCTAATATGGTATAATCTGAACTAACTAATCTAATTCAATCGAATTGATCAAAACAAGATAATTCTTTACTGGCTAAAAATCAACAAGGAGGCTGAGCTTAACATGACACTCTTCCTCTGTGCCACATACATTACCCCCTCGAAGTGCACCCTACTTCAATGAAGAGAGTTTCTTCTTCTCCATTCTAAGTGGGGAGATTAGTCACTTTCAGGTCCCAAGGCAATGTGCTGGTCTGTGGTGACCTGAATGCTAGAACAGCAGAAGAACTAGACACTATTAACAGTCATGTGGAAAAACACTAGCGGGAAGGCAACAACCTTTTCCCTCCCCACATACCTCCCCAGAAACAACTATGACAAAAGTAAAAAATAAAAATGGAAGTTAAAGCTCATGAAGCTCTTGTCGAACACGGGGGTCTGTACAGTCAATGGTAGGTTAAGAGGGGACTATTTTGGTAGGTACACCTACAGCTCATACCCTTGGCAGCAGTATGTAGACTACTTCATCACCGACCTCAAACCCAGAGTCTCTCAGAGCCTTCACAGTCAGCCCACTAACCACCTCTCTCTGACCACAGTAAAAATCACAGTGTATCTGAGAAGAGCAGAACCCAAACCATGAAGCGTCACGCCCCAATAAATTACATGGTACCTAAACAGACACCTATAGATGGAGTGCAAACAGTACAGAAATCCTACCAAAAAGCAATTAGTAGCCAAAAAAATACAATCTCTCCTGGACAACTTTTTAGACCTTAAACATTCTCCTACATCAATGAAGGTGTACATTTGTCCGTTTGGAACATAAACTTTATATTTGGACAAATTCGCCCTCCTTGGCTAATCTAAAAAGAAACATAATAGACAAACCAAAAAATAATAGAAAATGAAAAATTATTTGATAATGATTGCAAAATCATTGAGAAATATATCTAATCAAAAAACACAGACAACTAAAAATATACGCCTTCAATATGGGGGGAAACACTGAAGCATATACAAACACACCCTAAGAACAAAAATGGAACAGTACATTAGAAAAATCAGCTGGATTTTTTTGTGTGATTGAGGAAATCCAAAAATCAAAACCATTTCTGGGAGAATTTGAATAAATTAAACAAACCTCATCATGAGGAATTGGCTATCCAAAATGGGAAATGTGGAGAAATCACTTGCAAAACCTCTACAGCATTATAAACAAAGTGTCCAGAACAACAGATATACAAGAAAAATTACAAATCTTTGAATCAGCAGTCAAAGACTATCAGAATCCTGTGGATACCCCAATTACAGAACAATAATTATTGGAAAGAAAGATGCACTCTCCAACCCAAAAAGGCCTGTGGTGGTGATGGTATTTTAAGTTAAAGACCACCTTTTACATTACATTTAGCAGAGCGACTTACCAGTTAGTGCATACATTTTTCATACTCAAATTCGAATTGGCTATACTCAAACTCTTTAACATTATCCTCACTGCAGGTATTTTCCCCGATATTTGGAACCAAGGATTGGTGACACCAATCTATAAAAATGGAGACAAATTTGACCCAAATAATTACAGAGGAATTTGCGTTAACAGCAACTTGGGGAAAATTCTCTGCAGTATCATAAATAGCCGACTACATCACTTCCTTGATGAACACAACAGACCACACTCTAATTGACAAACAAGTAAACCAAAGCAAAGGCTAAATCTACTCGTGTTTTGTAGACTTCAAGAAAGCATTTCATTCTATTTTTTTAAATAAACTAATAGAAAGTGGTATTGGAGGGGAAACATATGATGTTATTTTATCAGCGTACACTAAAAACAAACGTGCGGTTAAAATCGTCAAACAACCAAACAGACTTCTCTCAGGGACGTGGAGTGAAACAGGGCTGCCCATTAAGTCCAACACTATTTAACATCTACATTAGTGAATTGGCAAAAAAAATCTGCAGCACCTGGTCTAACCCTAGTCAACACTGAATAAAGTTTCTGATGTACGTGTATCAGTTGTTAAAGTACTTTGTGAATTTCACCAGGTTCATATATTAATATAGCATGTTGATGTGTTATTATGCATGACTGCATCCTGGGAATAGGGGAGTGTGTACTTATGTTTTGCCCTGCGTGCTCCTGCTCAAATCGTTTTGATTCACTATGAGAGGTAGGCACGCTTTTTCTGTCTTCAGAAAAGTTAGATTCCTTTAAGCAAAAAGTCGTACACACAGTGTTTTGTTCATGAATAATGTTGTATATTTAGAGTTTACTCATAAGTGGTATGGTATTGTTAAGATGCAATTGTAATTGTACTTTTTAGGATGATATTAACATTGTGAATTCAACATGTGGTTACTAGCTAGCTAAGGTATTGTGTGTGTGAACGATGGCTAGCTCCTCCACTGATCCCAGTTCAGTTCAACATGTGGTTACTAGCTAGCTGTCACGATCGTCGTAAGAACCGGACCAAGGCGCAGCGTGATAAGCGTACATTCTTTTAATGAGTACACACACGAACAAAACAATAAACGATACGTGAAGTCCTGGGTTAAAACACAAACCTTACGGATCAAGATCCACAATACAAAAGTGCCAAACAGGCTGCCTAAGGTATGGTTCCCAATCAGAGACAACGAGAATCAGCTGCCTCTGATTGGGAACCACCCTGGCCAACATAGAAATACAACGATCTAAAACAGAAACCTAGAAAACTATAACATAGAACCTACATACCCTGGCTCAACATAAAAGAGTCCCCAGAGCCAGGGCGTGACACTAGCTAAGGTATTGTCTGTGCGAAACAACGATGGCTAGGCTCCTCCACTGATCCCAGTTCAGTTCAACATGTGGTTACTAGCTAGCTAAGGTATTGTCTGTTGCGAACGATGGCTAGGCTCCTCCACTGATCCCAGTTCAATTCAACATGTGGTTACTAGCTAGCTAAGGTATTGTATGTGTGAACGATGGCTAGGCTCCTCCACTGATCCCAGTTCAGTTCAACATGGGTTACTAGCTAGCTAAGGTATTGTCTGTGCGAACGATGGCTAGGCTCCTCCACTGATCCCAGTTCAATTCAACATGTGGTTACTAGCTAGCTAAGGTATTGTCTGTGCGAACGATGGCTAGGCTCCTCCACTGATCCCAGTTCAATTCAACATGTGGTTACTAGCTAGCTAAGGTATTGTATGTGTGAACGATGGCTAGGCTCCTCCACTGATCCCAGTTCAGTTCAACATGTGGTTACTAGCTAGCTAAGGTATTGTCTGTGTGAACGATGGCTAGTTCCTCCACTGATCCCAGTTCAGTTCAACATGTGGTTACTAGCTAGCTAAGGTATTGTATGTGTGAACGATAGCTAGTTCCTCCACTGATCCCAGTCCTTTGTATTGTGCGTCTGTGTTGTAGAAAGAGGCGACAATGGGCAGAACATTACGAATGTTTTGTCTTTTCTTTTGGATGCAGAGAGAATTCTGATTCATTAAAACAGCCTGATCTCCAAAGTCCACGTCTATAGTCCCAATCAATCACACACAACGCAGAGATACAGCATCGGTTACATACGCAGATGACCTGGTGCTACTGTTTCCTACTAAGGAGGGGTTACAGCAGCATCTAGATCATCTGCACAGGTTCTGTCAGACCTGGGCTCTGACCGTTAACCAAAAAAAAAATGAATATAATGATATTCCAAAAAAAGGTCAGGAAATCAGAAAGAAAAAAAATATATATATTTGGACACAGTTCTATTAGAACACACCAGAAACTACACGTATCTAGGACTAAATATCAGCAACACAGGTAGCTTTCACATGGCTGTGAATGAGCTGAGAGACAAAGCAAGAAGAGCATTCTATGCCATTTAAAGGAACATTAAAATCGAAATTCCAATTAGAATCTGGCTCAAAATGTTCCAATCAGTTATAGAACCAATTGCTCTATATGGCAGCGAAGTATGGGGTCCGCTCTCTAATACTGAATTTGTCCCATTTGGTAAACATCCAATCGAAATACTGCATGCAGAGTTTTTCAAGACTGTATTGCAAGTGCAAAGAAATTCTCCAAATAACGCATGTAGAGCAGAATTTGGCCAATACCCCCTCCTTATTTGAATAGAAAAAAAGAGCCATCAAATTCTACAACCATCTAAAAACAAGTGACCCTAAAACATTCCATCACACAGCTCTACTATGTCAAGAGATGAAACAAGAGAAGAGTCCCCTCAGCCAGCTGGTTCTGAGGCTCAGTTCACTAACCAAAATCAACCTCATAGAGCCTCAGGACAGCACTCAGAAAATCTGGCCCAACCAAATCATCACAAAGCAAAATTAAAATATATCACCTATTGGAAAGACACCACAAAAATATCAAAGTAAATTTCAATGCTATTTGGCTCTAAACAGACTGTACATGGTGGCAGACTATCTGACCACTGTGACTGATAGAAAACTGAGGAAATCACTGACTAGGTACAGACTCAGTGAGCACAGTCTGGCTATAGAGACCGGTCGTCACAGGCAAACCTGGCTGCCCAGAGAGGACAGGCTGTGCTCACTCTGCCCCCGGGGAGAGGTAGAGACAGAGATGCATTTCCTATTACACTGTGAAAAATACTCAGACCTAAGAGAATCTTTCATATTTATCATCCAGTACGAAACATTTTAAACTATAAAATATGAAGAAAAAATCTAATATTTATTGGGTGAAAAGCCAAAATGTGCAGTTTTGGCAGCCAAATATGTGTCCTCCTGCCACAACCTGAAGGACAGCCAGTGAAAAGTGTAATGTAATGTCAATAATATTTCCTGTTTTGTTTTGGCTTTCATAGCATGTAATGTGTCTTCTCAGTCATGTTGAGATTGGTTGACTACTATTGCTTTAACGTATTGTTATTCTCATTAATATTGTTGTTGTAGTTGCTGTTAATGGTAATCCCATTTCCACTACTACTATTATTATTGCTGTTGGTCCCACCATTTTTGTTATATGTATACTTTGACAATGTAAGTAATTTAACTTGCCATTTTAATAAAGTCTATTGAAATGAATTGAGAGAGGACACCACAGCCTGATACTAGAGAGAGAGAGAGAGAGAGAGAGAGAGAGAGAGGAGAGGAGAGAGAGAGAGAGAGAGGGAGAGAGAGAGAGAGAGAGAGAGAGAGAGAGAGAGAGAGAGAGAGAGAGAGAGAGAACCACAGCGAGAGAGTAGAGAGAGAGAGAGAGAGAGAGAGAGAGAGAGAGAGAGAGAGAGAGAGAGAGGTGTGTAGAGAGAGAGAGAGAGAGAGAGAGAGAGAGAGAGAGAGAGAGAGAGAGAGAGAGAGAGAGAGAGAGAGAGAGGTGTAGAGAGAGAGAGAGAGAGAGAGAGAGAGAGAGAGGAGAGAGAGAGAGAGAGAGAGAGAGAGAGAGAGGAGAGAGAGAGGTTTGTAGAGAGAGAGAGAGAGAGGAGAGAGAGAGAGAGAGAGAGAGAGAGAGAGGTTGTAGAGAGAGAGAGAGAGAGAGAGAGAGAGAAGAGAGAGAGAGAGAGAGAGAGAGAGAGGAGAGAGAGAGAGAAGAGAGACGAGAGAGAGAGAGAGAGAGAGAGAGAGAGAGAGAGAGAGAGAGAGAGAGATGAGGGGGAGGAGAGAGAGGGAAGAGGGGAGGAGAGAGGGGAAGAGGGGAGGAGAGAGAGAAGATGGGGAGGAGAGAGAGATGAGGGGGAGGAGAGAGAGGGAAGAGGGGAGGAGAGAGAGGGAAGAGGGGAGGAAAGAGAGGGAAGGGGGGGAGGAGAGAGAGAGAAGAGGGGGAGGAGAGAGAGGGAAGAGGGGAGGAGAGAGAGGGGTGAGGGGAGGAGAGAGAGTGATGAGGGGAGGAGAGAGAGGGGTGAGAGGAGGAGAGAGAGATGAGGGGGGAGAGAGAGGGAAGAGGGGAGGAGAGAGAGGGAAGAGGGGAGGAGAGAGAGGGAAGAGGGGAGGAAAGAGAGGGAAGGGGGAGGAGAGAGAGAGAAGAGGGGGAGGAGAGAGAGGGAAGAGGGGAGGAGAGAGAGAGATGAGGGGGAGGAGAGAGAGGGAGTGAGGGGAGGAGAGAGAGTGATGAGGGGAGGAGAGAGAGTGGTGAGGGGTGCAGAGAGAGATGAGGGGGGGGAGAGAGAGGGAAGGGGGGAGGAGAGAGAGGGAAGAGGGGAGGAAAGAGAGGGAAGGGGGAGGAGAGAGAGAGAAGAGGGGGAGGAGAGGGAAGAGGGGGAGGAGAGAGAGGGATGAGGGGAGGAGAGAGAGGGAAGACTGGGAGGAGAAAGGGATGAGGGGGAGGAGAGAGAGGGAAGAGGGGAGGAGAGAGGGGGAAGAGGGGAGGAGAGAGAGGGATGAGGGGAGGAGAGAGAGGGATGAGGGGAGGAGAGTGGGAAGAGGGGAGGAGAGAGAGGGAAGAGGGGAGGAGAGAGAGATGAGGGGAGGAGAGAGAGGGATGAGGGGAGGTAGAGAGGGAAGAGGGGAGGAGAGAGAGGGAAGACTGAGAGGAGAAAGGGAAGAGGGGAGGAGAGAGAGGGAAGGGGGAGGAGAGAGAGGGATGACGGGAGGAGAGAGAGGGATGAGGGGAGGAGAGAGAGATGAGGGGAGGAGAGAGAGGGATGAGGGGAGGAGAGAGAGATGAGGGGAGGAGAGAGAGGGAAGACTGGGAGGAGAGAGGGGGATGAGGGGAGGAGAGAGAGGGAAGAGGAAGAGGGGAGGAGAGAGAGTGAAGACTGGGAGGAGAGAGAGGGATGAGGGGAGGAGAGAGAGATGAGGGGAGGAGAGAGAGGGAAGAGGGAGGAGAGAGAGAGGGAGAGGGAGGAGAGAGAGGATGAGGGGGAGGAGAGAGAGGAAAGAGGGAAGAGAGAGAGAGGGGGGGGAGAGAGACGGAAGAGGGGAGGAGAGAGAGATGAGGGGGGGAGAGAGAGGGATGAGGGAGGAGAGAGAGGATGAGGGGAGGAGAGAGAGATGAGGGGGGAGAGAGAGGGATGAGGGGAGGAGAGAGAGGGATGAGGGGAGGAGAGAGAGATGAGGGGAGGAGAGAGAGGGAAGAGGGAGGAGAGAGAGAGGGATGAGGGGAGGAGAGAGAGATGAGGGGAGGAGAGAGAGGGAAGAGGGGGAGAGAGAGATGAGGGGGGGAGAGAGACGGAAGAGGGGAGGAGAGAGACGGAAGAGGGGGAGAGAGAGATGAGGGGGGGGAGAGAGAGGGATGAGGGGAGGAGAGAGAGGGATGAGGGGAGGAGAGAGAGGATGAGGGGGGGAGAGAGAGATGAGGGGGGGAAGAGGAGGAGGGGGGGAGAGAGACGGATGAGGGGAGGAGAGAGGGATGAGAGAGGGAGAGGGGGGGAAGAGAGGAGAGAGAGAGAGGGGAGGAGAGAGAGGGATCAGGGGAGGAGAGAGAGAGAGGGGGGGAGAGAGACGGAAGAGGGGAGGAGAGAGAGGGAAGAGGGGAGGAGGAGAGAGAGATGAGGGGAGGAGAGAGAGGAAAAGAGGGGGAGAGAGAGAGGGGAAGAGGGCGAGAGAGAGACGGAAGAGGGAGGAGAGAGAGGGATGAGGGGAGGAGAGATGTCAAGTTACAAGTTTGTGACCATTGTAAAAAATGTCACACATCATGATACAAGCTTGTGCTGGTCACGGCTCAGAGAGAGCAGTGGACCTGTCTAGGGAATCTATTTCCTGGTCACGGCTCATATAGAGCAGTGTTTACCTGTCTAGAAACAGGAATCTGAGTGCCTTGCGGTCGGAGGCTGAGCAGTGCCATACCAGGCGGTGATGCCAACAGGATGCTCTCGAGGTGCAGCTGTATAACATTTTTGAGGATCTGATGACCCATGCCAAATCTTTCAGTCTCCTGAGGGGGAATAGGCTTTGTCGTGCCCTCTTCACGACTGTCTTGGTGTGTTTGGACCATGACAATGTCACTCTGAAAATGATTTGACGTTCTAGTCATTGGCCTGGCCACAGTGATGTCACAGTGATGATGTCATAGTGATGATGTCATAGTGATGATGTCCCAGTGATGACATCAGAGTGAAGCAATGTGTTGTGACTGCACTGGTCCTCTTCACAGCAGTCCATTTCTCTGTGTCTCGGTTCATCCCAGGGGGATCAGCCCCCTGCATTGCTTCTCTCATCCACACTGAAGGACGAGAGAGAGTTGAACATTATCACTGAAGCATCGTCAGCTAAATAGAGAACCCTGATAATACCAGGTAGAGTGGATACATCCAGTCTTCCAGCAGTAGTATGTGATGTACAGTTGAAGTCGGAAGTTTACATACACTTGGGTTGGAGTCATTTAAACTCGTTTTTCAACCACTCCACAAAGTTCGTGTTAACAAACTATGGTTTTGGCAAGTCGGTTAGGACATCTACTTTGTGCATGACACAAGCAATTTTACCAACAATTGTTTACAGAAAGATTATTTCACTGTATCACAATTCCAGTGGGTCAGAAGTTTACATACACTAAGTTGACTGTGCCTTTAAACAGCTTGGAAAATTCCAGAAAACGATGTCATGGCTTTAGAAGCTTCTGATAGGCTAATTTACATTATTGTGAGTCAATTGGAGGTGTACCTGTGGATGTATTTCAAGGCCTACCTTCAAACTCAGTGCCTCTTTGCTTAACATCATGGGAAAATCAAAAGAAATCAGCCAAGACCTCAGAAAATAAATTGTAGTCCTCCACAAGTCTGGTTCATCCTTGGGAGCAATTCAAACGCCTGAAGGTACCACGTTTATCTGTACAAACAATAGTACGCAAGTGGTATAAACACCATGGGACCACGCAGCCGTCATACCGCTCAGGAAGGAGACGCGTTCTGTCTCCTAAAGATGAAACGTACTTGGTGTGAAAAGTGCAAATCAATCCCAGAACAACAGCAAAGGAACTTGTGAAGATGCTGGAGGAAACAGGTACAAAAAGTATCTATATCCACAAGTAAAACGAGTCCTATATCGACATAACCTGAAAGGCCGCTCAGCAAGGAAGAAGCGCCACTGCTCCAAAGCCGCCATAAAAAAAGCCAAGACTACGGTTTGCAACTGCACATGGGGACAAAGATTGTACTTTTTGGGAGAAATGTCCTCAGGTCTGATGAAATCAAAAATAGAACTGTTTGGCCATAATGACCATCGTTATGTTTGGAGGAAAAAGGGGGACGCTTGCAAGCCGAAGAACACCATCCCAACCGTGAAGCACTAGGGTGGCAGCATCATGCTGTGGGGGGGTGCTTTGCTGCAGGAGGGGACTGGTGCACTTCACAAAACAGATGGCATCATGAGGAAGGAAAATGATGTGGATATATTGAAGCAACATCTCAAGACATCAGTCAGGAAGTTAAAGCTTGGTCGCAAAGGGTCTTCCAAATGGTCAATGACTAAGTTACACCACCCCAAGCATACTTCCAAAGTTGTGGCAAAATGCTTAAGGACAACAAAGTCAAGGTATTGGAGGTGGCCATCACAATCCTATAGAACATTTGTGGCAGAACTGAAAAAAGAGCGTGTGTGAGCAAGGAGGCCTACAAACCTGACTCAGTTACACCAGCTCTTTCAGGAGGAATGGGCCAAAATTCACCCAACTTATTGTGGGAAGCTTGTGGAAGGCTACCCGAAACGTTTGACCCAAGTTAAACAATTTAAAGGCAATTATACCAAATACTAATTGAGTGTATGTAAACTTCTGAACCCAAAAAAATTGGGAATGTGATGAAGAAATAAAAAGCTGAAATAATTCTCTCTACTATAATTCTGACATTTCACGTTCTTAAAATAAAGTGGTGATCCTAACTGACCTAAGACAGGGAATTTTTACTAGGATTAAATGTCAGGAATTGTGAAAAAACGAGTTTAAATGTATTTGGCTAAGGTGTATGTAAACTTCCGACTTAAACTGTATATGTCCACCCAGAACAAAACAGAACTGCTAATATCTCAGTAGGGGTGAGCGAAAACAACAGCTGCCTACAATCTCAGCCAGGAATGTAGTGTATCCGGAATGGCGCCCTATTCGCCCCTTAGGTCTCTGGTCTAAAGTAGTGCACTATATAGGGAATAGGGTGCCATTCTCTGGTCAAAAGTAGTGCACTATATAGGGAATAGGGTGTCATAGGGCTCTGGTCTAAAGTAGTGCACTATATAGGGAATAGGGTGCCATTCTCTGGTCTAAAGTAGTGCACTATATAGGGAATAGGGAGCCATTCTCTGGTCTAAAGTAGTGCACTATATAGGGAATAGGGTGCCATTCTCTGGTCTAAAGTAGTGCACCACATAGGGAATAGGGTGCCATTCTTTGGTCTAAAGTAGTGCACTATATAGGGAATAGGGTGCCATTCTCTGGTCTAAAGTAGTGCACTATATAGGGAATAGGGGGCCATTCTCTGGTCTAAAGTAGTGCACTATATAGGGAATAGTGTGCCATTCTCGGTCTAAAGTAGTGCACTATATAGGGAATAGGGTGCCATTCTCTGGTCTAAAGTAGTGCACTATATAGGGAATAGGGTGCCATTCTCTGGTCTAAAGTAGTGCACTATATAGGGAATAGGGTGCCATTTGGAACTCAGACAGCCAAACAATAATTAACAACAACAGTTTTACTTTGTAATAGGCCAATATGCCTTTCATAAATAACACAATGCTCCAACTCCTCCCCCGTCTCCTTGACTCTGACGCGTCTGAAGAACACAAGAAAGGAGAGAAACGACCGACGCCTCCCTCCGCTGCCACGACGATGACCCTGAGCTTGCTGGGAGGCGGGAGACGGGATTTTATCTTTTATCTGTATGATTTATGCGTTCCTCTGTATTTTTTATTTCATTTCTTTCAGTGTGTGTAGATATATGTAGCGGTGCTGGAGCTCAGAGAGAGAGATGGAGTTACAGCTACAAATCATCACACAGTACAGCAGGCTGGTATACTACTATAATATAATATATATACTATACTACTACACAGCAGACTGGTATACTACTATAATATAATATATATACTATATACTATACTACTACACAGTAGACTGGTATACTACTACACAGTAGACTGGTATACTACTACACAGTAGACTGGTATACTACTATATAAATATAATATATATACTATATACTATACTACTACACAGCAGAATGGTATACTACTACACAGCAGACTGGTATACTACTACACAGTAGACTGGTATACTACTACACAGTAGACTGGTATACTACTATAATATAATATATATACTATATACTATACTACTACACAGTAGACTGGTATACTACTACACAGTAGGACTGGGTATACTACTATATATATAAATATAATACTAT
>JAGTTL010001868.1:0-11813 GCA_036851935.1 Coregonus suidteri | reverse complement strand
TTCATAGCAGTCTATGGACTGCTCCAACGAGTGACAGTCTATGGACTGCAGTCCTATGGACTGCTCCTTATTTCGTAACAGTCTATGGCCTTGCTCCCCAACGATCCTTATTTTTTCGTAGGCATTCGATTGGAACGGCTCCAAACGATCCTTATTTCGTAACCAGTTTATGGCCTGCTTCCAACATCCTTATTTTCTTAAGCATTTTATGGACTGCTCCGAACGATCCTTATTTCGTAAGTCAGTCCTATGGACTGGGCTCCAGAAGATCCTTATGTCTTATGCAGTCCTATGGACTGCTCCAACCGAGTGACAGTCTATGACTTGCTCCAATGATCTTATTTCGTAAGCAGTTCTATGGACTGCTCCAACGTCCTTATTTCGTAAGCAGTCCTATGGACTGCTCCAAACGATCCTTATTTCGAAGCAGTCTATGGACTGCTCCAACGATCCTTATTTCGTAGCAGTCTATGGACTGCTCCAACGATCCTTATTTCGTAAGCAGTCTATGGACTGCTCCAAGATCCTATTTCGTAAGCCTTCTATGACTGCCCAACAGATCGCCGTATTTTCGTAAGCAGTCTATGGACTTCTCCAACGAGTGACCAGCAATGCCTACCACACGTTAGTGTTTGGTAGAGATCTAGCGTGCCAAGAAACGTTAATATTATTAGGACGAAAAACCATTACGTTTACTCGTATAGAGAGTCCTGAAGTTACACATCACACAATACAACAGTGTGACTGTTTTGGAATGAATGTTCATCATAAAGTTTCCTTTAACATCCTCTGTGTTGTGTGCATGATTGTTTAACCCCTTGATATGTTCTAAGGTCAATTTTGAGACCTTAAGGAGCATCAGTTAGCTGGAATGTCTACCATGCATGTCCATCTTTTGTCAGAAATGGCACTGGTCACTCATCTAACTTTTATTAGACATTACACTGGTCAACTCAACGTTTATTAGGATGAATAGTCCTCAGCTTTAGGACTGCAACACAACTTTGCCACCCTCTTAATTAAAGCCTACCCTATCTCTTTAAGGGTTCACGTGAGGCCATGTGACTAAACAGAGTATGTAGGGTAGTAAACAACCAAAGATTTCCAGACTACAAGTGGTCGAAAGTGGTAGACAGAATACACTTTCATCTATTCCTTGGCCTATATCCTAATCTGACTTTGGTTTAGGTCACTGTGTTCTTTTCACATTACCGGTCCTCTCCAAATAAAATCAACGTTTATTGGTCACATGTACCTGAGACAGAAGGTGTCCCCAACAGGTACAGTGAAATGGTTTACTCTTGGCAATTTTGCATAGTAGTCAAAATCACAAATAGAAAGTGTCCAGATAATATTGTATAATATATTATATAATTTTATTAGATGATTCCTTACCTAACACAAACCCCTTTTTTGTTTCTAAATTGATGGGTTATGCGAAATAAATGATATAGCCACCCCACCAGCCACATCTATCTGAGTGGAGCGGGTTCATGTTCATGAAATACAATAGATGACCGTAATCACCCCCAGACACACCTGTCCAACTTGATGGGTCATGTAATCAATCTTGCCAAAGTGGAATCTTTTGTTAGAAGAGAACATGTAGCTATAGCTAGCTAACCAATTAACCTAATGGCTTTCAAGACAACTGGGGGAACTTGGAAAAAATACTGAGGTCAAAATCATGACTCAGTGTCTCAGAGTCGGAGTCGGGCTTCTAGAAATAGGCCAAGTTCCCGAGTTTGTAATTAACGAGTGGATGACCGTTCAAGCAATATTTCCCTGTCTGACTCGTTTTTTACGAGTTCCCAGTTGTCTTGAAACACTGAAATCAGAGATTTCAGAGTTCCAAGCTCGAGATCCCAGTGTTTTGAATGTGGCAATAATCCCAACCCATAATACTAGCAATACAAACTGATTGTCATAGATAGCCACCATGCATGACTCTGCAGGTAGCTAAAGCTAACCAACTAGGTTCGATGTTAGCTAGCTAGCTAACATTAGGCTATAACTAGTAATGCAATTGGCTTTCTGAGATACAACCAATATTACTACACAGATCATACATGTAACGTTAGCTAGTGAGCCAGCCAGCTAACATTAGCTAGCTAGCTAACAGTACGCTTTAACTTGCAATGGAAATGACTTTCTGACAAATTAGAAACGTATAATATCTGAAAATGTAACTAGCTAGACTCTCTTACCCGTATACATGGATGAACCCTTCTCCCTCTCTGTCACGGATGCCATGGTTGCCCTTAGTTTGAAGATGTAATCCGGAGACAGGTGTTTTATACAACAGCCTTCTGTGTGTTCTCTTTTCTAATCCCTCTGCATTTATGCAATCAAACGCCAGAATTTTCTCCATCTCCTTAGATATCAAACTTGCTTCCACCGGGAATTCCACTGATTTCAAAACTCGGTCAACTTCTTCCTTGACAACAACACTGTTGATCCCGTTTCAGAAGATTCTACAATGTCTGGTTCAATGAAAATGTTAGAGAGAAGAGAGTCAGCATGGCATGATCGTCCTCCAGAAAGTGGAGAGCATTAGCAACACTTTTGCAGTTCTTCATGATATCTGTTAAAAAAGCAGCTGTCGAAAGGATTACCTACACATACACATGGTCCTACACATGGACCTCTGTAGCTCAATTGGTAGAGCATGGTGCTTGTAACGCCAGGGTAGTGGGTTCGATCCCCGGGACCACCCATACGTAAAAATGTATGCACACATGACTGTAAGTCACTTTGGATAAAAGCGTCTGCTAAATGGCATATTATATATTATTATATACATACTGAGCAGCTCATGTTATAGACAGAAGCATGCTACATGTCAGACCAATCTCTCAGCATGTCCAGCCCATCCTTTATCTCTGCCAATCATGGCTAGCGGGAAGTTCCTGTCTTTTTCCGTGGCTAAACAAACTAGGCTCGTAATTTAACAATTTAATTAGTATTTACAGATGGCATACACATTTGTTATTATGGCACATGAAAGTTCATATGTTCCCAAAGGCATTTCTGCCAAAAAATGCATTTCGATAAAATATCTATATGAGAAACTTTAAACAAGTCAAACTAACATCATTAAAGAGTTGTTCACTTACCCAGTAGAGACAATATAGTCCCAGTGACATCAGTCACAAAGCACAGGTTGAGTTTTGCTGATGCAATATGCTTTTTGAGAATCATGTGTGTGTGTGTGTGTGTGTGTTTGTGTGACTGACTGACAGTGTGTGTGTGTGTGTGTGTGTGTGTGTGTTGTGTGTGTGTGTGTGTTGTTTGACACCTTAATTGGTAGAGTGATGTATGTGTCGTTATTACAGAGCCTTGCATGTTAGTG
This sequence comes from Coregonus suidteri, assembly GCA_036851935.1. NCBI lineage: Eukaryota > Metazoa > Chordata > Actinopteri > Salmoniformes > Salmonidae > Coregonus > Coregonus suidteri. The sequence goes on along the minus strand of JAGTTL010001868.1, from coordinate 8,461 downwards.
CTAACAGGTCCCTCTGGAATCTGAGAGAACAACAAACCAGACAAAAAATATGATTGGGTCAGAATACTGCAGGGTCATTTCTGGCAAATATGTTTCCCAATGATGTAACTGTCCCCCTAACTTGAAGAATTGTTTATAATTCATTTTCAGATGGAATTTTTAAAAGTCTAGTAATTTCCTAGGAATGCCATTATGCTCCCCCAAAAAGATAGCCATCTTACAACTCCCTGACTGTCAATTTTTTTATGCACTGGCCAAAGCATATACTGTGATTTTCCGTAGTTTCTAAAGGCCTTTCCTTTCCAAATCTAATTTCATTGTCGTGGTTTGGAAGTCTAAAAAAGTTCAGTATAAATTTTTGCTTTTGGCAGGGCTGGACTAAACTAAACCCGTTATTTTTGTATTTAAAAGTATTTACGCTAAAATTTTTCCAAAAACAACCCTGTTTGAGGTCCATTATGCCATTTTTGAGGGGTTTAAAGTCCCCAACCGTCACTATTCCCAAAAACCTTTATAAAAATTGGGAAAGGGTTTCGTTATAGCACCAAAAAGGGTTCTATCTCTTTAATGTCTTTTAAAAAAAAATTTTTAGAAACAAATTTAATCAAAAAGCCCATTTAACAACTAAAACGGAATTTTCCCAAATCGTTTTTTTTTTTAAACTTGCTGTTTATTCTACCGGCAGTTAATAAGAGGGTCGGCCCGCGATAACATATTGAAGGGAAATTTGCATAGCTTTTTTACTCATCTCAACAATATTAAAAAAATTATTTTTAGGTCTGCTTCAATGGTTATATACTGTATGAGGAAAACATTTTTAAAATGGGGAGAGAAAAATTTTTTATAAACGTTGATTGCATATTTTAAAATGAAGGGTTTTTTCAGGGGGTTTTTGGTTTTCAAAATTTTAAATTAACCCAGGTCCTTCCAAAATTTTTCCCCCACATTTTCAATACTTTTTGAGATAATATATATAATGCAGTTTTATTATATTAGGGCATTATTTTATGGGCGAATTTAAGTCTGAATATGGATTAAAAATTTCCCAGGGTCGAAATGTTTTTTAAACCAATGTATGTTGCCTAATGTTGTCACGATTTCCCGCAGGCGCCTCCCCCTTTTCGGGCAGGTTCAGCTTTTCGTCGTCATGGATTACTAGCCACTGCCCTCCATTATTCATCTTTCCTTTTGTCTTGTCTGTCAATCACAAAACCCCGGGTTCTTATCCCCTCATTAGTCCTTTAAGTGTTCCTCTGCCCCCCTTGTCTTTTGGGTGATTGTTTTTTTTGTCCCTTATTATTGGGGGTAATTTTTCCCCCGGGCCTGTTTTTGTTGGAGCTACCGTTCCCCTTGTAGGCCGGGGTAATTTTCCCGTGCCTGTTTCGCTTTCGCTATAAAGCACTATTTTGTACGAGGAAAATAAACTCTGCATTCATTTTAAACCCTCCTTTATCACACTCATCCAAAATCACCACCCTTTTGGGAGTCAGCAGGGAGGAGCGCATGCCTGGATCGTGGCAGGGGTCCAGGAGCATTCCACGGGGTGGCCAGCGGGGGAACGATGCAGGGGGTTCTTCAGGTCGCCAAACGCCTGGAGAGGAGAAAACCGATCGCGAGACCAGCGGCCAACCGGATCCAGCCACTAAACCCCAGCCCCCGGGGGATCCGATACCCCGCCACGGGCGTTCGGGGGCGGCGGCGCTCGGGAAAAGATTCCCCCCCCCAACGGGTTTTATCCAGCATAGGCCACCCAGGGACGGAAGAAGTTGTCCGCCCTCGTTCCTGCCTCTGGGGGAAAAGCCCGGGAGTGGGCCAAGCGTTTGGAACGAAGGAGGAGTCGCGTGCAGGACTACGGGAGTTCGTGCCTTTTTTTGGGCGGTCTTCGATCCCCCGCCGAGGGGGGGCGGCGGTGGCCCCCTGAGGCGGGGGACGTAACTTTTTGGAGTTAGTGCTGCGGGATGCACTTCTGTTTGAAAAAGCTAGCTTTGCTTTCCAAATGATTGTAAAATTTGGGGTTCCTGACTCACTGAAAATTGCTATTGCGGGGGCTTTTCGGCTAATGAGATGCCACGGTGTTTTTCTGCTGGCCGGGGCAGTCAGTCTGGGGAAAAACCCAGGGGCATAAGTTTTGTTCTAAATTTTTAAATGGGGCATGCTTTTTAGATTGAGGGGAAAAGCATTTAAAAGAACAACCGGCATCCATACTGACGAATGAGGTCAATACCCAATCCAGGACCCCCGGGCCCGGGTCAATTAGAAAGGCCTGCCAAAAAGTGTTTGGGGAGCGTTTGACAGTGATGAGGGGTGGTCTTTTGCCGCGGCCCCATTAGGGAGCAGGAAATAAGCAGTTCGTGATTTCCCGGGTTGAAGACAGCGGAGGTGTATTTAGAGGATACATTTGTAAGGATAAAACCTAGAGGGTGCCCATGTTTACAGTTTAAGGTTTACCTGGTAGGTTCCTTGTAATTTGTGTGAGATTGGGGGCATTAGTTTAGATTGTGGGGCCCGGGGGTTTTAAGCTATCCCGTTTGGGTCACCAAGTAGTACAATTTGACGATAGAGGGGGGGCAATCAGTTCACAATGGTGCCAGGGCCAGCTCGGGGCGGGGGGTCTGTAGCAAGCGGAAACAGTGAGAGACTTATTTCGGGAAAAAGTCGATTTTAGAAGTAGAAGCTAAAAACGTTTGGCACAGACCTAGATATAGAATAGCTCTGCAGGCTATCTCTACAAAATTTGCAACCCCCCCCTTGCATTTCATCTAGCGAAGGAGGCTTTGATTTTAATGTGCAAAAACCCAAAGGCATTTAGGGTTTTACAGAAGTAAAAAATGTAACGCCTGGGAGTAGGGGGAAAATGGGGTTTACGGGGCCTGGGTTAAACCTTACTCCCCAGAGGAAAAAAGGGGGGTGATGAAAGGGCTAAATTTTAAAAAAAAAGGCTTTAGTGTGTTGATACAGAAAAAAAAAGGGGCAATTTCCGGGCGTTGTAGAATAATTCAGGGATTATGTCAAAAAGGGATAGGGAAGGTTTGAGACAGTGGGGGAAAACCCTAACGTTGGGTACGTAAAAGGAAAAGCATCACGGAGGCCCCGATTGAGTCGGTCTCCGCGTGTTTGTGATGGGAAAAAGGAGCTTCAAAGGGGCGGGTTTGAGTGGAGGGGGTCTAAGTAAATATACAAAAAGAAATACTAAAACAGCAATAAGCAAGGCATTTGCAGGGAGAGAGCTAAAGCAATCAAGGTGTTTTTCGGAGAGTAGACAACAGCGGTAATGGGGGAAAAATTTGGGGCTGAGGCAAAACTAAACAGGAGCGGACTGTATAAAGAAACCCAGCAGGCAACAGCTGTATAGCTGAGTTATCAAAGCCCAGTGAACAGCAATGGAGATTTGGGAGGTAGTTGGGGGGTGCTCGCACGGCGAGCAAGAGGCACGGCTGCGTGTGCTAGGGGCCGGGGGTAGAGTGGTCTTCGTGGTCGACGTCGTACGGGAAGCCTTTGAAACACATCAACGTTTTCGGGGCCCCAGTCGTGTTGGATGGGCAGGGCTCCGTGTCAAACTAGGGGGTCCGCCCGGTTGACAGAGATGATGCCGGGAAGGGGCCTGGCTCGGGGCTACCCAAAGGCAACTGGTGTTTTGCAAAGGGTAGGGGTAATTAGCCCACAACCCATAGGGGTTCCCTTTAGCTAGTTGGATGACCCGATATGCTCTGGGTCTTTGCCGCTTGCGACGGGCCGAAAAATTTGCCCATGTTAGGCTAAGTTTGGGGGGGGTAGTGAGGCCACGGACAAGGGTTTAGACACAAAGTGGCTAATAGAAATTTTTGCTAGCTAGTGGCTAAACACCCTTCTTTTGCAGCTAGATTTTTCCCTTTAAGGGTTTTTGAAAAAATTTATAAAGAAATAATAAAACCCTTTTCCCACGTTGGTGAGGCGGTTTGCTGGAAGGTATATTTATTTAAAAAGAATAAAAACAAAAAAAACTGTCTGTTTACACGAGGACGACGAAAACACGCCGCACTGTTACGCCATTTGCTACAAACCCGGTTGTGTTCGGGAGAGGATGAGGGAAGACAGCATTATAAAAACCGGGATACCCCACGTTTGATGAAAGCTCCATCCTCTTCCCGTCCTTTGTGAACAAGGGGTTTCGGGCTGCTTGGGCGGTTTTGGGGGTCTACATCGATCCCCTCCTGGTGTATTTCCCCTACGCGCCCGAGCATGTGTCCCTGGTTCACAAAGGCTGGGCCCGATGTTGGAAAAAAACCCTTTTTGCCAAGGGAGAGAAAAGATGTTTTTCCGCATCTCCCTTTTCCCCGGATTTCCGATTTTCACCTCAGGGGTGGAGATGGAGGGAGATGGCATTTTTGCTGTGCTTAATGGCCGACTCCAACCTGGTTGGGGGTGCGCGCTTCCTTGGCTTCGCCAAATACTATCGGAGGTTTTTCCGGGGATTTGGCAAGGTCGCAGCTCCCATTAATCCCTGTTAAGGGGGGGCCCCCCGGCTCCTGGTTGCTGAGGCTGACCCGGCCTTTAGCAAACTGGGGGTCGTTTTACCTCATCCCCAGACTGCCCCCCCGACCTCACTACCGTTCGTAAAGGGGATGCGTCCGAGGTGGGATAGGGGCTGTCCAATCAAAAGCTCGGGGCCCACCCAGCCCGCCCCTGTGCCTTATTTTCTAAGAAATCAGCCCGGACAAACCGACGTTGGGGATGGGAGCGTTGGTTGTCCGAGCTTTGACCGTGTGGAGGCTTGGGCCCAAAAAAGCGAAACACCCCTTTCCTCGTCTGGACGGACCACCCTAACCGGGACATCCGGGCAGCGAGGGCTGAAACCTCGCCGGCCGGTGGGCCCTATTCTTCACCCGGGGTTTTATTTTTCACTTCATACATTCCGGGTACAAGAAGGTGAAGGGAACGTACTGACCCCGCTGTATGACAGCCGGAGAGGCCCAGAGGAGAGGCCCAACAACACCCCCAAAATCCTGGCCCTGATTGTGGGGCCGATAGTATGGGCGATGGGCGCGGGTATAAGGGAGGGGATTATGCAAGATCCACTCCAACTCAGTGTCCAGCTGGAATGCGGTCGTCCTGCTCTTTTCCCTGATCGTCTGATCTTTTGGGCACAAACACCCCCCTCTGGGACACAGGTATCGGGCGTACAGGCGCTGCCCATCGGAAAGCACTGGTGGCTTACCGGGGGTAAGGACGGGGGGGTGTACATTCCCCTGCCGGTGTGCGGCCAGAGTAAGGCACCCAGACACTCCCCGCGGGAAGTTTTAAAACCCTTTTCCCCTTCCCCAACGCCATGGGCTCATTTGTGTTATTTCTGCTGATCTCCCCTCTCCCAAGGGAAACCCCCTCCTGGTCGTTGTGGAGCTTTTCCCCGTCCCGCCCCCCCTTCTCTGCCGGTCTCCCCATGGGCCCCCCAGACCGCGGAGGCCCCGTTACCCGTCTTCCGTGTACGACGGAATAAACTCTGCTTCGGTGATTACCCCCTGCGCTGACCCTTCTGTCAACTCATCACAAAATGAGTGTCTTTTAACAAAGAAACATGTTTTTACCAAAAAAAAGTATTTTTAAAAAAAAAATTACCCTATTTTATTCCACCGTACTTTTTACTGAGTGCATTCTGAAAAAATTTAGACCCCTTTCTTTTTCCACATTTTGTTACGTTCAGCCTTACTCTAAATGGTTTAAAAAAAAAACTTTTCCCCATCAAACTACACACAATACCCCCCAAAAGACAAAGCAAAAACAGGGTTTTTTTAAAATTTTTTCAAATGTAAAAAAACTCCCAATTTTCATAAGTATTCAGACCCTTTATCAGTTTTGTTAAAGCCAAAATTTTGGGAGCGATTCAGCCTAGGTATTCTTGGGTATGTCTACAAGCTGGCATACTGTATTGGGAAGTTTCTCCCTTCTTCTCGCAGACCCCTCAAACCTGTCTGGTTGGATGGAGAGCGTCGCGCACAGCATTTTAGTCTTCCCCAGATGTTCGATCAATTCAAGTCCGGGCTCTGGGGGGGTACTCAGGACTTTTCCCCCAAACCACTCCTGCGTTGTCTTTCTGTGGCTTAGGGGGCGTTGTCCTGTTGGAAGGGGAACCTCGCCCCCTTTAGGTCCTACACCTGGAGCAGGTTTTTCATCTCTCTTACTTTGCTCTGTTCAATTTCCCCCTGAAAAGTCCCCCTAGTGCCTGCGTGACAACACCTCACAGCATAATGCTCCACCCAAAAGTTTCACCGTAGGGATGTGCCAGGTTTCTTCCAGACATCGCTGCATTAAGCCAAAGGGTCGATCTTGGTTTTTATCAGACCAAGAATCTTGTTTTTTGGTCTGAGATCATTTAGGTGCCTTTTTTGGCAAACTCCAAATGGGCTGTCATTGCCTTTTTGAAGAGTGGGTCGTTGGCCACTTTCCCTAAAGGGCCCGAGGGGGGAGTGCTGAAAAGATGGTTTTCCTTCTGGAAGGTTCTTCCATCTCCAAGAGGAATCTGGTGCCTGTCAGGTGACCATCACCTTCCTGACCAAAGGCCCCTTTTCCACGATTGTGGGTTTGGCGGGGGGGCACTCTCGGAAGAGTCTTTTGGGGTTTTCCCCTGTTTCTTGGGGACCTTTTCCCAAAACAGTCCAATCAATTTAATTTACTACAGTGGGGCCCAATCAAGTTGTTGAAAATCCAAGGATGATCATGGAAACAGGGGGGGACCGAGCTCAAATTTTGAGTCTCATAGCAAAGGGGCTAAATACTTATTAAATCAGTTTTATTTTTTTTTTTTAACTGCCAAAAATTTCAAAAAACTTTTCGTTTTTCATTATGGGGTATTGTGTGTAGATGACGGGAAAAACTTTATTTAATCCATTTGAGAATAAGGCTGTAACGTAACAAAAAGTGGAAAAGTCAACGGGTCTGAAAACTTTCCTAATGCCCCGTATAAAACCCCCCGGTTAAGCCATTTTTTTCAAAATTAATATTTTTTTTTTAAATTTTTTTTTTTATTTATTTTTTTTTTTTTTTTTTTTTTTTTTTTTTAATTTTTTTTTTTGGGGGGGGGGGGGTAATCGCTTAAATTGCAGAAAAAATTTTAACTTCCACAATGAAGTCTGCATCACTTCCAAACCCCCATGTTTTTAATTTTACTCCCTTTATTACTTTTCAACCCCCCCATCCTTCCCCACTTGGGGGAAATTTTGAACAACAAAGCTTAGGCTCATTCCAGTTTATACTTACATCTAATTTTTTTGGACCAGTCAATTTTACAATAAATTAAATTTATTTTTTTGTTTTTTTCTCCGAAATTCTTTACTCTCAAAACCCCGCCGCATTCATGTGTCCTCCCGGTTTGTTTATATCCCTTCTTTTTAACTGTGCCTTCCAAAAGCTCCCAACTACAACCTATATACTTATTTTTGGGCACATATGCTTTCATTATTTTTCGTTGTTTTTTGTTGTTAGTTTTTTTTGTCCCCTCCTTCAAATCCATTCACCCTCCCACATCTCTTAACACCATCCCTATAGGATTTTATTTGCCATATATATTTTTTTTTTATCAACGTACTGGAGTTTTACAAAAATTCGACCTTTCTTTCTCTTGTTTTACGTTGTGAATAAAAAAAAACATTTTTTCTAAAAATTTATTATATTATTTACGTTTTACTATGACTTTTTGTTCACCCGTAAGCTATCTGCAAGGTTGTCCCGGGAAATATTGCAATCCTTTGGCCCTTCCCCGGGCCTGGCCAAAAAAAAGTACAAATGGGCAGAACCAAACAAATGATTATGATTCTGTGTTTCACAGCAAAAACTGCGACTGGGGGTTTTATCCCCCATATACAGTGGGGGAAAAAAAATATTTTGTCACCCCCAATTGTGCAAGTTCTCCCACTTAAAAAAAATGAAGGGCCGGAATTTTCATCATAGGTAACGTCAAAAATGACAGACAAAAAGAAAAAAAAATTCCGAAAATCCATTTTAGGTTTTTTAAAGAATTTTTTTTGCAAAATTTTGGGGGAAAATAAGTATTTTGGGCACCCACAAACAAACAAGATTTTTTGGGTCTCACAGACCTTAAATTTTTCTTTAAGAGGTCCTTGTCCTCCCCCCGTTACCCGTATTTAATGGGACTTTTGAACTTTTTTCAGTTTTAAAAAAACCTGTCCACAACCTCAACAGTCCATCCAAAAATCCACTGGCCAAGACAAAGAGGTCAAAAGGGCACCAAAAAACAAAAAGTGACCGCCCAGGCTGGGGAAAACTGAATCTGCAATAGGTAAGCAGCTTGGTTTAAGAAACAACTGTGGGAGCAAAAATTAGGGAAAAGGAAACATACAAAACCACTGATAATCTCCCTCGATCTGGGGTCCCCGAAGATCTCACCCCTGGGTCAAAAAAGATCACAAAACGGTCAAAAAAACCAAAAACCAAGGGGGACCCAGTGAATGACCCCACAGAGAGCTGGGAC
>JAGTTL010001867.1:0-11817 GCA_036851935.1 Coregonus suidteri | reverse complement strand
CCCCCGTTAAAGCCCCTCCCCATCCCAAGTTGAGCCGTCATCCCAGTGATCAGCATCCCACCCACGTCCCTCTGTATCCCTAAGGCCCCGAGAGGTCTTGAAAACAAACATAATTAACTCAAATCGACCAGAAAGCGCCAGGATCATTTAATGAGTATGGAAGAGCCATTGTGTGAGGTTCCTTTCATGGTCCAAAGGTTTCCTTGGCTGCGGAGAACAAGGAAATGATGGCCAGATGAGAGAGGCTGATAACCTGGCGCAAATCAGTGTATATGTAATTGGGTGGAACTGTCAACCTATTGTGAACGCACCCTTGTTGGTCTGCCAGTGCCAGGTGTATTAGATTGTTAATTAAAAACGGCAAACAGCAGTAGCAATAACAAAGTTTACTTCCCGCCCATTTTGGTAAAAAGCTGAGGGATGGGCCTGGAGAAATGTAACCACTCTCAAATTCATAGACAGAGCTATGGATGCAAGGATTGACCATCCATGATATCAACATGATAGTTTTAACCATCTTTTGAGGCTATATGGTGTTTTATAAAATGTACTTTGTTTACAAATATTGGTGTAAAACAAGCTTATATTTTGGGTTCTGATGGGGTACGACAATTGAACTAAGCTCATGAGGCATTTATAAGTTATATTCTTCAAGAATTAATGGGTACATAGTTTAAAAAATGGATGTAGCAACTGCTGAGTGCCCCTTTAAGGGCGTGGCCTTTTGTAAAAAAGCCTTCCTATTTGTGTCAATCAGGGAGATCCCCTTACTGGTTGGCCTGCTATGGGAGGACAGGAGTGGTGGTTTAATTGACTTTATTTATTTTTCAAGTATGAGAAATAGGAATGCTTGTAAATGTAGTGTTTGTTGGCGTTGGCGCCCATAGTCCACCTAGACACTCTCCTTCACTCTGGGCACACCGTCTGTGAGTGTTACAACACCAGTGTTTGATTGAGGTCACATTGATTGTGGTCCTCTGTAGCTCAATTGGTAGAGCATGGCGCTTGTAACGCCAGGGTAGTGGGTTCGATCCCTGGGACCACCCATACGTAAAAATGTATGTGCACATGACTGTCAGACGCTTTGGATAAAAGCCTCAGCTAAATGGCATATTATTATTATTGAATATGAATTGTGTGAGAAACTTCATGTTAGTAGTAATGTTTGTTTGAGAGCTCTGTTTATTGCTGCTAACCATTGAAGTGTGACAGATGTGGGGAACTCTTAGAGCTGAAAATAATGTATGGAAATTGTGCATTGTGATGCTGAAACAAAAATAAATTGTTGTCTGAGTCCCATGCTCCACTCCTTTTTAACCACCCTCCTGTGATTGGCGCATCCACTAACTATGCTCTTTCATTGCAGTTCACGCCCTCTGCCTCCTTTACAACCCGTGGTGCACCTGTGTTCAGGGTCAAGCACCTCTGGCAGCACGTCCATGGCGCTGGAGTACAAGATTCAAGCTGTCGGGCCATACTAGAGTGTCTGAAGCTAGCTCACAGTGGCGTCCGTCCTTAACATAGTTTGCCCTGCGTTCAGGGTTGTCGGCTCTTTTTTTGTTGTAGTTTCTTTGCTCTAAGCGCGCCACTCCCCCCCCTCCAGGTAGATTCCTTATAAGAACGAAATGATGTACAATGTAAACTTATTCCTCTTAAAGAGACAGTAATGTGATTGTAGTCCTAGGTATTCTAATTGTCTGGTAGTGCACAAGTCACCTTCCGGGTATTTATTACTATTTATACTGGTAAACAGTTGGTTTTTGAATCTTGAAACTGAAGAATATTGTAATTTTTTTATAGTGTTGCCTCGTCCATTGCATTGCTCAATAGGTGGCCTGTCACAAACCTACCTTATACTGGTTAAGGTGTTCCCCCTCATTAACAGGAACTGTATTAGTTTGGTAGTTGCGCCATTTTAGGTATCCCTAGTCAGCAGGTGTTGCATATACACTGAGTGTGCAAAACATTACGAACATGACATGGACTGACAAGGTGAAAGCTATGATCCCTTATTAATGTCACTTGTTAAATCCACTTCAATCAGTGTAGATGAAGGGGAGGAGACCGGTTAAAGGCTTTTTATGCCTTGAGACATGGATTGTGTGTGTGCCATTCAGAGGGTGAATGAGTAAGACAAAAGATTGAAGTGCCTTTGAACAGGGTATGGTAATAGGTGCCAGGCTCACTGGTTTGAGTGTCAAGAACTGCAACGCTGCTGGGTTTTTCACGCTCAAGTTTCCCGTGTGTATCAAGAATAGTCCACCACCCAAAGAACATTCAGCCAGCTTGACACAAATGTGGAATGCTTTTGACACCTTGTTGAGTTCATGCCTTGATGAATTGAGGCTGTTCTGATGGCAAAAGGTGTACAACTCAATATTAGGAAGGTGTTCCAAATGTTTTGTACACTCAGTATACTGCACAGGTGATTTCTGAGCAAGGCTCGCTGTGTGTGTGCATACGATAAATTATCTTGTTTGGAGCTAAAACACAATAGATGTTTAGGAGATATCGAATGCAAATACTTCAACAACTGGACAAAGAAATACAAGGAATACCACTGAGCAAAACGGACAATTGTGTGTTGAATGTCGATCTCTCTTGTTGGCAAAATGCGCCCTCTGCTGGAGTTTGTATGCTGCTGCAATTGTGGCCAACCTCACTTTCAGTATGAGTGATCAAAATACACTGACTAAATAAGAGGCTACTGTAAGAAGGGAAATGGATGCTCTGAGATATGGCCCTAAATAAGAACCTCTCTCCAACCTAATAGTTCCTCATGAGCGGTGCAATGTGTACTTGGGTGTAATCATCAGTCCAAACAGTTTTGCAAGACGTTAATCAAATGCCACCACCGACTGTTTCCTTGTTGAGATTCAATGGGCACATGCACATTGTTGCCATCTTAGAGCAACAGCAATGAGCAGTCAGCGGTTGTATTTAATTAATGTTCTGCAAAACGGTTTGGACCAGTGGAGGCTCCTCAGCGGAGGAAGGGGAGGACCATCCTCAGTGAATTTCATAAAAATTGTAAAACATTGAAAAACTATACTAAATATATTCACGTCACCAAATAATTGATTAAAACACACTGTTTTGCGATCAAGGTCTACAGTAGCCTCAACAGCACTCTGTAGAATAGCACCACGGTGTAGCTGGAGGACAGCTAGATTCCGTCCTCCTCTTGGTACATTGACTTCAATACAAAACCTAGGAGGCTCTTGGTTCTCAACCCCTTCCATAGACTTACACAGTAATTATGACAACTTCCGGAGGATGTCCTCCAACCTATCAGAGCTCTTGCAGCATGAACTGACATGTTGTCCACCCAATCAAAGGATTGGAGAATGAATCTAGTACTGAAAGCATAAGCTACAGCTAGCACAGCAGTGCATAAAATGTGGCGAGTAGCTGACTCAAAGAGAGAGAAAGACAATAGTTGAACAGTTTTCTACAAATTAATTTATTCAAAAATGAAGGAGAAGCAAGAGAGAGATTTTGTCATTTTCTTTCACTTTCAGTTTCACTTACTTAGCTAGCAAATGCAGCTGGCTAGTTTAGTTACTCAAACACCCGGGCTCAAACAGAGGGATGCTATGTTAACTAGCTGGCGATGACTATCCAACACAACACTGGAACTTTTCCAAGTCAAGGTAAGCTTTTGGTTTCATTAATTTATTGCCACAGGGGCCCGCCGGTGTAATTGCTTACTGACTATACACTGTAACGTTACTGCATGATTGTAGCAAGTTTACTAATGCATTAGTTCTATTAGCTATGTTGACTAGGACGTTACATTAGCTAATATGGGGACAACTATGTAGGCTGTGTGTAGCGGTTATGACATGGTTTGGCTTGGAAATGAGACGGGGAGAGAAAATACACTGAATTTGTCCAATAGAAACTCTTGTTTTGCATCTGTTGGGTCTAATGATTACACCCTAGATAAGCTAGATGCAGGCAAGAGTGTGTGTCAAGGCGGTATTGAATATGTCACTGTCTGTCATCTCACATTTTCCTCTCGACCTGTGTGTCATGGGCCTCTCACTCCACCGGGTTACCACCCTTAATTTTCTTCCACTCTGTGCTCACCACTCTCTTCTACTCAGCCTAACTAGCTCCACCTGTCCCTGCTCTGCTCTGCTCTAATTACTCCTGCCAGCTGCGCTGCATTAACCCACTACCTCTCCCAGTATTTAAGGCCCTGTCAGCTTTCAGCCTCTCCGGTGTCAGAATCGTCTGCAAGCTCACACCCGGAATGAACCCTGTTTTTGCACTCGCGCTTCTGGCTCACCCTGGTTTTGTGACCCCGGACCTGCCTGTTTTTTGGATACTCTTCTGCCTCAGGAGATCCAGACCTGCTTCTGCCATTTACGACTTCCTGACTACTCTTCAATCCCGGTAACTCTGACCAGCCTTCTGCCTTGCTACTACGTATTTTGGATTTCCCTTGAAACTGTACTGCTTGCCTGGTTTCATTCCGCCCTGTTGTGTCTGTGTCTCCCCCCCCCCCAGGACTTCTGGACCACCAACCACCGGCTACATAGGACGCCCCCCTCGCTGCCACTGGGGGGGGCACAGACCCAGCGCATTGGACGGGATCCCTGTACCCCTGGAGCCTTCATTCACTCCCTACTTCCCTTTTCCCTTAAGTTTTTATAACTTTCTTGGTGTGTGACGCAATTGTGGTCCTCTGGTCGTCTGTCTGAACCGTGACAGTACGATCTTGACCATTATGGACTCAGCGCACACTTTCCCCGACATGGAAACCGATGAGCATGAGCAGCAGTTCCAGCAGCACCAACAACTCGCAACAACCACTCCGCCACCAACCATCATTCTGCCCCACAACCCTCCCCGAGTCACTGACAACCTTTACAGCCGCCGGCCAGTCTTGCGAACCCCGAGCCAGCACCATTCCTCAGGTCCGGAGTTCCTGGGCTAGCTGCCCTCGGTCATTGCAGCCAAGCTGCTCCGGAACCCGAGATTTGGAAACCCCCTGAGCGGCCGGGCGGGCAACGGCGATTTCAAACCCAGTTTCTGCGGGATCCATTCCTCTCCATGTCCTGGACTAGCTGCCGAACTTCAGTGGGGAGCTCCTTTGTCAGCCAGATGGACCCCTTTCGCCACGGGGGGGGCTAAAGTTGGGTCGTCCCCGTGCCAACGTCACTCAGCGAGTATGAGGGCCGAGCCTCGACTCTTGGGGAACAGCAGAGTTCTCTTGAACGGTTTTTGGAACCCCCGCATGTGCAACCTTCAGACTGTTTGCTGCGAGGAGTGCTGAAGGTGTGTTGGTGACCTGATTCACTTGGCACCATGACAGAGGGGTACTCGCGTGAACTGTTCAGTATTCCGCCAAGGCAGACTGTAACAGTCCGCAGTACCATTCCCTCATCCCCCCCTCGTATCCACTTCCGAACCCTGGGCTAGACGAAAAGTTCTTGGAACACCACCATCGTTGGTGGACGCGGTTCTTCCATAGTTTGGAGCTGGACTATATCAAGGACGAGTTGGTCCTCCCATGAACTGCCTTCCACTCTTGTGAAGCCATCGCACTGACTTCAGGATCGACAGAAGGATACAAGACCCCGTCGTCGGTGAGAGGGGGCGCAAGGTCCACCATACTACCGGCATTCGGAGAGAGTCCGGACTGGGCTCGCTGTCATCTACTGCCACTCACCCAGGTCAGCTTGATCAGTCTGAGCCTGGACCTATGAGATTGGGAGCGAGCCTCCCTCACATCCTGCAAAGCGCCAGCGCCGCTTTTCACCTCAACCTCTGCCCTCTATTGTGGAGGTGATGGAGGAATCTGTGTGGTAACCTGCCCTTTAAGGGCCGAAGCTCACCGGGCATAGGGGGATTCCGGTTGGTTCAATGACCATCCAGTCCTCCGACCGCAAACCCCTGCTGCAAGTTCACCTCCGCCTCTCTGACTCAACTCACACCCTGGCTGCTCTGGTGCGATGTCTCCTGGCACCGAAGCCAACATAATGGACAAATCAAGCTGGCACGCCAAACTGGACTGGAGAAACCTCCGTTTGACCACCTCCTATTCCTGCCCGCCGGGCACTGGACGGGATCACATTACTCGGATCAGGTCACTCATGTCGACGGCCTCCGGTCTCGATGGGTCTGTCCGGAAACCATCAAGAAACTATTCCAGTTTCACCTGCTACCCTCGGTCAGGCCAAACCCCTCATCCTGGGTTACCCATGGGCTCCGCAGCACAAACCCTCAGCTCGACGGGGTAGAGAACGGGGGTGATCAGGGGGAGCGGGGAGGAAGAGGACTGCCAGCCCGGGAAGCTGCCGTGCTTGCTGCCTGCACTACCCCCCGCCAGTACCTACTAACTCCCTGCTCCTGACCCTCTCCAAATGTCCCAGAATGCGTACCATGGTCTCAGAGAGTGTGTTCCTAACAAAGCGTAAGAGCCAACATCTCCTGCCCGCACTCACCGAACCAGTGAGACGACTGTGCCATCGACGGCTCCTCCTGGCAAACAGCGTGCCGTCCAAAGGGTCGTCTTTATTCGTTGTCTGGGGCCTTTGTCCTGAAAGAAGGTCCTCATGGAGGTACTACATGCATGGCGCTCTCTGTCCGCAGGATTAATCCGGTTCATCTTCATCAACTCTGCTAGGTGCTGGCTTCTTCTTTGTGGGGTAATGAAGGATTCGGATCTCTTCGCGCCCTTACCACATGCAATCGACTTGACAGGGGGAACATCAACGACATCAACAGTGAAGAACCGTACTACCCTCTGCCTCTGCTCACCTCTGCTTTGGAAGTTGCTCCAGGTGGAGCCACTGTTGTTTACCAAGTGGAATCCTCAGAAAGAAAACGCTTACCACCTAGTGCGGAATACGGGAGGGAAGATGAATGGAAAAACCGCGATTCAATACACCTAACAGGCCACCACGGAGTATCTGGGTTATGCCTTTTGGCCCTCACCAATGCTCCTGCGTGTTTCGCAGGCTCTAGTGAATGATGTACTGCGGGACATGTTAAACAGTTTTGTCTTCGTTACCTGGATGACATCTTAATTCTACATCCAGAAACCTTTGTCTTTCCCCCCCCCTGAACACACCCAGCATGTCCAGCAGATTCCTTCATCCG
Organism: Coregonus suidteri; assembly: GCA_036851935.1. NCBI lineage: Eukaryota > Metazoa > Chordata > Actinopteri > Salmoniformes > Salmonidae > Coregonus > Coregonus suidteri. Next base: position 4,704 of record JAGTTL010001867.1, on the reverse strand, counting down.
TCTTTCTGGAGAATTCCCGTCAGGACGCCAAGGCAGAGAAATTGGTGTGAAGTTTTCACGTCAAGACAGGGACTCTTCCTGGGGTACAATAGTGGTCAAGAGGGAAGTATCCCCAAATGGATCCTGCCAAAGTATCAGCAGTCAACTTCATGGCCAGTTTCGGAGAACAGAAAGAAGCTGCAACAGTTTATTGGGGTTTGCTAACTTCATATGAGGAAGTTTATCCGGGAACTAACAGTACACGTGTGCTGGGCCACTCCCAGCTCGCGTCTACCCAGCACGCAAGCAACCTTCACTTGGACCCCCCCAGCAGCCGGACAAAGCCTCCAGTAACCCTCAAGGTGAGGTTCACCTGCGTGTCCCAGCCTTACAGATGCCGGATGTGGACCGGCAATTCATTGTGGAGGTGGACGCTCGGAATGTGGGATTTGGGTGCTGTGAATTCCTCACGTGGGCTGCGGTAGGATATGAAGGCTCCATCCGCTGTGCCTTTTTCTTCACGTCGGTTGTCCCCTCTGAGTGCAATTACGACAATAGGGAACGTGAGCTGCTGGCTGGTGAAGCTTGCCTTGGAGGAGTGGCGTTCACTGGCTGGAGGGGTCCACCATTCAATTTCTCGTTTGGGACCGATCCATAAGAAACTTGGAGTTACCATCCCGCACAGGCACCAAACGGGTGAACTGCCAGGCAGGTCAACCGTGGGCCTCTGTTCTTCACCATGGTTTAATTGTTCACTCTGTCATTACGGACCTGGATCACGCAACACCCCAGCCAGACGCCCTCTCCCGTCAATTCCAGAAGGATGACAGCCCCCTACAAGGACCCCTAGTGGCGAATTCTGCCAGTCCCTGCATCGTTTGCAAGCTCTGACCTGGTGCTGTTGATGAATCAGTGCTGGAGGCTCTCCGATAACCAGGCCAGGTCCCAGCAACTGTGCCCCAGGTGACCGCCTCCTTTTGTCCCCTGAAGTACCTGAGGGTCACAGGGTAGGTCAGTGGGAGACAGATGACTCCCGCACTAGCTTTGTCACCTGGCTCCACCCGCACTTACCAACCTGCATCGCCCAGAGGGTTCTGGTGGGCCCTCTCTGAGGAAGGAGTACCGGGAATTCGTCACGAGCCTGCCCCATCTGCAACCAAAAACAAGTCGTCTGACAAGCCACCAGCCGGATTGCACCTGCAAGCCCCTGCCTGTGCCCAGAGTCCCTGCAAGTCTCACACTCGCCCTGGACTTTGATCACACGGAGGCTGCCCCTTCAAGTGGCATCTGCATGACCGTCATTCTCAACCATGTTTGACCGTTTTCAGCAAGATGGCACACTTTCATTCCATCCGCCTAGCTCCCAACCCGCAAGGATTAAGAGTCGCAAAGGGTGTCCTGGAACACGTCCTTCCGGATCCACGGACTGCCAAAGGGTGTAGTTTCTGACCGTGTGTCCAACCATTCTCCCTCCGCTTTTTGGAAGAGTTCTGTCACCTGCTTGGGAGCCACAGTCATTCTGACTTCCGGATTCCAGTCCCAATCCGAATGGCAGGGTCGAGCGGCCTAATCAGGAGCTCGAGAAGGCACTTGCGTGCATTACTTCACGCAACCCCCACTCTGTCCAGCATTTACATGGGTGAGTACGCACACAATTCTCTGACCTGCTCTGCCTCGGTAGTCAACCCCCACCCTTTCAATGTGTTTATGGATACCTGCCTCCCTCTATTTTGCCAGCCAGGAAGAGGAGGTTACTTCCCATCTGCACTTCTTTTGCCCGTCGTAGTGTCTCCGCACCTGGGTCACCATCCCGGGCCACACTCGCTCAGATCGTTGCGTAAGCTACGCTACGCGGTCCAACCTGTCTGATAATTCCTGCTCCCACCTCGATAGTTGGTCAAGGGGGTGGTTGTCATTCGAAGAACCTGCCATCTCAGGGTGGAGTCGCAGAAGCTGGCACCTCGGTTCATTGTCCCATTCCCTCTCATAAGAAGTTAATTAGCCCCAACTGCTGTCGCGGCTCTCAACGTGTTCCTAATTCCCGTTAGGGTGCACCCACTTTCCATGTGTCCGTAAGATTAGCCTCCACCCATGCAGAAGTCCGCTGGTCCCTGCGCTCCTGGTCCTCCTCCTCCGGCTCTCGATGGTGGTCTTTTTACACCGTCCGCCGCCTGCTTCGGTCCAGACGGAGGGTATGGTCTCCAGTACGTCGCATGACTGGGAGGGCTATGGACCTTAGAAGGACCTAGGGTGCCAGCTAGGTCCCCCCCCCCGGATTTGGATAGGCTCTCAAGTCACCGCTTTCCACCAACGCATCCTATCAACCTGCAATCCGTAGGGCCGCCCTCAGAGGGGTCCCTAACCGTCCAGCCCGCCGGCTTCCTGTCCTGTGCCTGATCCTGTCCTCGGGACCTGTCCTCATCTCCCCTACCTACGGCCCTCCGGGCTTCCTCCGGGATGAGGACGTTCACTCGGACCGGTCGGAAGGGTTTCTAGCCGCCTCCGGCTCCCCTCCTTCCCGCCCGGCGATGGTTGTTGCGCTTGGTAACTTCTGGGGCCGTCCCTTGGGGGGGGGGTTCTGTCATGGCCTCTCACTCCACCGGGTTACCACCTTATTTTCTCTTCCACTCTGCTACCACTCTCTCTACTCAGCCTAACTAGCTCCACCGGCCCTGCTCTGCGCTGCTCTAATTTAACTCTGCCAGCTGCGCTGCATTACCCACTACCTCTCCCAGTATTTAAAGGCCCTGTCTTTCAGCTCTCCGGTGTCAGATCGTCTGCAAAGCTCACCACCCGAACCTGTTCTGCTCACCCTGGTTTTGTGACCCCGCCTGCCTGTTTTTGGATACTCTTCTGCTTCAGGAGATCCAACCTTCTTCTGCCATTAAGACTCCATGACTACTCCCTTCACTCCCGTCACTCTGACCATCTTCTGCCTTGCTACTAAGGTATTTGGATTTTCCCTTAACTGTACGCTGCCTGGTTTCATTCCGCCTGTTTGTGTCTGTTGGTCTCCCCCCTCCCCCAGGACTTCTGGACCACGCCACCACCGCTACATAGGACGCATCGCTGCCACTGGGGGGGGCACAGACCCAGCGCATTGGAGGGATCCTGTACCCCCTGGAGCCGTCATTCACTCCCTACTTCCCTTTCCTTAAGTTTTTAATTAACTTTTCTGGTGTGTACGCAATTGTGGTCCTCTGGTCGTCGGTCTGAACCGTGACACTGTGTGGCACCTACGGTGTAAACTTTTAATTTCATCGGCTAGGTTGCAGCAACCTCATGATGGGTATAGGGCACATTTGAGTATCATGTAGTAGCCTAAACCTATCGCTGTTCTGAACCTGGGTGAATGGGAATATGATGTCATTCATCCAACATGTATAGAACTAAAAATGGGTCCTCCCTTCATCTAAACAGCCCTGACCGAACTGTTTTGGACTGTGATTACACCCAGTACATATTGCACCGCTCATAAGCGAACTATTAGGTTCCTCAAAATAAAAAAAATGGTTTTAAAAGGCAAAAAGAATCTACAGAGGAACAACTTTGGGCGTTTCTATTAAATTTTTTTTGAAGAAATTGCCCCTTGGGCAAAATAAAATTTAGTGGGAAAGCTAAAATTCCCCCAAAAAAACCTGGCCCCCCCGGGGCTCCCACGCCTTTGGTAAAGTTTTAAAAAATTTCCCATTCCCCCGTGGGTTTTTAGCCCCGATCCTAAAATTGGGAACTTTTAAAAGTCTTTAAAACAGACGCTTTTAATCCAGGGGGCCGGCTTACATTTAAAGGTGAGGGGCCAATACTTTTCTTTTTCCCATACAAAAATGTTGTCTTTTGGTTTGATTTCTGTTCAAAAAAAATAAGAAAAAAGGCATTTCAACCCCCCCCCCCTTTTTCCCACCACAAGAGGGGGGGGAGTGACGAAACTAACCAGGGAAGAAGCGTGAAGTTCGGGTTTCCCCTGGGGAAAAAATTTCCCAAACCGTAAAACAGTATACCAGGACTAAAATCCTCTTACACAAAGGGCCAACCCTTTTCCCCTAAAAAAGGTGCACTATTTAGTGCCTGTAAAATAGGGGCCATTTGGGGCACAAAAATATTCCCCCCAAAATCCTTTTAAAAAACCGTGATTTAAAAAATGCCATGAGTGAAAGGGGAAAAAGGGAAAAACTAACATCAGGGAGGAAAAAAAACTTAAAGGCAGGTGGTCCACACCCACATAGTGGGAACCCCCCCTCATTGGCGCGGGTTGGGGAGGAGCAAATAGGGGGGACGGGCTCATTGTAAGGTTTTGGAAGGGAATAAATGGAACGGTATCAACATAGGGGACCACATGACTCAGTTCTTTTTAAATTCCACTCCAACCATTACAATGACCCGGGGCCCCTCCTATAGGTCCTCCCCCCAAACCCCTCCACTGATCCCCACAGTACCGGGGGGGCCTTTTCCCAACCAAAAACTAAAACGGGTTTCCAATTTTAAAAACGAACGTTTTTTTGAATGAAATCGGGAACACTTTTTGCGGGGATGCGGTAAAAAAAAAATTACATCTTAAACTTTGGGGGTTAACTTAAAGGGAGTTTGATTGAAAAGACCCTTTTTTGGGAAATGCATTAAATCCTACGAAATTTTTCCATAAAAACCACACGGGGTTTGACACTAAAAAAAAAACCCCCTTCCTCTCTATTAAAAAATTTTCTTGCTTGTTTTGGGGTTGAAAAAATC
>JAGTTL010001866.1:0-11823 GCA_036851935.1 Coregonus suidteri | reverse complement strand
CGGCCACTATAAACAAACATTTGAACAAGGGCCCTGGGTGTATTTATTAGTCGTATTCCATTGCAAAACGTTGTCTGCAACGGAAACCGTTTACTCCAAATGTAAAACGTGAGTTTCTATTGGACTAATTCAGGTAAGCCCCCCCCCGTTTGGTTCCTAGAGAAAACGGTTTCCAGTGCAAAACGTTTTGCAACGGAATCTGACTAATGAATACACCCCTGATGAATAGCCAAATCGAACAAGTTCCAAACATTTAACTATCTTTAGTCTGTAGCTCTGGATGTTGTGGTTCTCCAGTGTAAACAGTCACTACTTACTGTGCAATGACATCTCTACCCTTGATGATCTGTTTAATTGCCCTTTGTTGGATTGCGGATGGCTTCTCGAAACCTGAGAAGAAATAAAAGGTGGTTAATTATGTAGGCCCATGATACTCTTTCAAGTTAAATAGTTCAACAAACATTACATACTATTCATGTAATCCTTTGAGCAACTGGAAAATATAGCTGGTAGTACTGAATCTTTTTCCAGTTGTGCAGACTGTTCGTGTCAAATTTTGGATTATCACTGGCTATAACAGATTGCGGCACAAAATGCTCACACACATCAATATTCATCAACAAGTGAGGAAAACGCAACATGTACTAAATCCTAAAGGGGGTGGGGCATGACAGTTAACTAACATTAGCTAGGTAGCGAGTTAGCTCATCAACTCATCCTTGACCGCTGGCTATGTCCCTTCCGTCTTCAAGAGAGCGAGAGTTGCACCCCTTCTCAAAAAACCAACACTCGATCCCTCTGATGTCAACAACTACAGACCAGTATCCCTTCTTTCTTTTCTCTCCAAAACTATTGAGCGTGCCGTCTTTAGCCAACTCTCTTGTTATCTCTCTCAAAATGACCTTCTTGAGCCAAACCAGTCAGGTTTCAAGACTGGTCATTCAACTGAGACTGCTCTTCTCTGTGTAACGGAGGCTCTCCGCACTGCTAAAGCTAACTCTCTCTCCTCTGCTCTTGTCCTTCTAGACCTGTCTGCTGCCTTTGATACTGTGAACCATCAGATCCTCCTCTCCACCCTCTCCGAGCTGGGCATCTCTGGCGCGGCTCACTCTTGGATTGCGTCCTACCTGACCGGTCGCTCCTACCAAGTGGCGTGACGAGAAGCTGTCTCCGCACCATGTGCTCTCACCACTGGTGTCCCCCAGGGCTCAGTTCTAGGCCCTCTCCTATTCTCGCTATACACCAAGTCACTTGGCTTTGTCATATCCTCACATGGCCTCTCCTATCATTGCTACGCAGACGACACACAACTAATCTTCTCCTTTCCCCCTTCTGATAACCAGGTGGCGAATCGCATCTCTGCATGTCTGGCAGACATATCAGTATGGATGACGGATCACCACCTCAAGCTGAACCTTGGCAAGACGGAGCTGCTCTTCCTCCCGGGGAAGGACTGCCCGTTCCATGATCTCGCCATCACGGTTGACAACTCCGTTGTGTCCTCCTCCCAGAGTGCGAAGAGCCTTGGCGTGACCCTGGACAACACCCTGTCGTTCTCCCGCTAACATCAAGGCGGTGACCCCGATCCTGTAGGTTCATGCTCTACAACATTCAGAGAGTACGACCCTGCCTTACACAGGAAGCGGCACAGGTCCTAATCCAGGCACTTGTCATCTCCCGTCTGGATTACTGCAACTCGCTGTTGGCTGGGCTCCCTGCCTGTGCCATTAAACCCCTACAACTCATCCAGAATGCCCAGCCCGTCTGGTGTTCAACCTTCCCAAGTTCTCTCACGTCACCCCGCTCCTCCGCACACTCCACTGGCTTCCAGTTGAAGCTCGCATCTGCTACAAGACCATGGTGCTTGCCTACTGGAGCTGTGAGGGGAACGGCACCTCAGTACCTTCAGGCTCTGATCAGTCCCTACACCCAAACGAGGGCATTGCGTTCATCCACCTCTGGCCTGCTGGCTCCCCTACCTCTGCGGAAGCACAGTTCCCGCTCAGCCCAGTCAAAACTGTTCGCTGCTCTGGCACCCCAATGGTGGAACAAGCTCCCTCACGACGCCAGGGACAGCGGAGTCACTCACCACCTTCCGGAGACATTTGAAACCCCACCTCTTTAAGGAATACCTGGGATAGGATAAAGTAATCCTTCTACCCCCCCCCCCCCCCCTTACCCCACAAAAAAAAAAAAACATTGTAAAGTGGTTATCCCACTGGCTATAAGGTGAATGCACCCATTTGTAAGTCGCTCTGGATAAGAGCGTCTGCTAAATGACGTAAATGTTAGCTAGGTTGATTGACACGCTCAAGGTCCTAAACAATATTATAACCTCGATCGATAATAGACAGTACTGTGCAGCCGTCTTCATCGACCTGGCCAAGGCTTTCGACTCTGTCAACCACCGCATTCTTATTGGCAGACTAAATAGCCTTGGTTTCTCAAATGACTGCCTCGCCTGGTTCACCAACTACTTCTCAGATAAAGTTCAATGTGTCAAATCGGAGGGCCTGTTGTCTGGACCTATGGCAGTCTCTATGGGGGTGCCACAGGGTTCAATTCTTGGGCCGACTCTTTTCTCCGTGTATATCAATGATGTCGCTCTTGCTGCTGGTGACTCTCAGATCCACCTCTACGCAGACGACAACATTTTGTATACATCTGGCCCTTCATTGGACACTGTGTTAACAAACCTCCAAACGAGCTTCAATGCCATACAACACTCCTTCAGTAGCCTCCAACTGCTCTTAAACACTAGTAAAACTAAATGCATGCTCTTCAATCGAACGCTGCTGGCACCCGCCCACCCGACTAGAATCACTACTCTTGACAGGTCTGACCTAGAGTATGTGGACAACTACAAATACCTAGGTGTCTGGTTAGACCGTAAACTCTCCTTCCAGACTCACATTAAGAATCTCCAATCCAAAGTTAAATCTAGAATTGGCTTCCTATTTCGCAACAAAGCCTCCTTCACTCATGCTGCCAAACATGCCCTTGTAAAACTGACTATTCTATCGATCCTTGACTTCGGCGATGTCATTTACAAAATAGCCTCCAACACTCTACTCAGCAAATTGGATGTAGTCTATCACAGTGCCATCCGTTTTGTCTCCAAAGCCCCATACACTACACACCACTGTGACCTGTACGCTCTTGTTGGCTGGTCCTCACTACATATTCGTCGCCAAACCCACTGGCTCCAGGCCATCTATAAATCACTGCTAGGCAAATCCCGCCTTATCTTAGCTCATTGGTCACCATAGCAACACCCACCCGTAGTATACGCTCCAGCAGGTATATCTCACTGGTCATCCCCAAAGCCAACACCTCCTTTGGCCGCCATTCCTTCCAGTTCTCTGCTGCCAATGACTGGAACGAATTGCAAAAATCTCTGAAGCTGGAGACACTTATCTCCCTAACTAACTTTAAGCATCAGTTGTCAGAGCACCTTATCGATCACTGCACCTGTACACAGCCCATCTGAAATTAGCCCACCCAACTACCTCATCCCTATATTGTTATTTATTTTTGCTCATTTGCACCCCAGTATCTCTATTTGCACATCATCTCTTGCACATCTCTCATTCCAGTGTTAATACTAAATTGTAATTATTTTGCACTATAGCCTATTTATTGCCTTACCTCCATAACTTGCTACATTTGCACACACTGTATATATATTTTCTGTTGTATTTTTGACTTTGTTTTGTTTACCCCATATGTAACTCTGTGTTGTTGTTGTTTTTATCGCACTGCTTTGCTTTATCTTGGCCAGGTCGCAGTTGTAAATGAGAACTTGTTCTCAACTGGCTTACCTGGTTAAATAAAGGTGGGAGAAAAAATTTTTGGGGAAAAATTAAGGAAAAAAAATTAATAAAAAAATGAGGCTAGTTAAATAGCTAAGTAATGCGAACTAATGAAAAACAAATACAAAATCTGGCTTTTTTCATTACAATACTCGCAGCATGTGTTCGTTCTGGGTGTGCAACTGAGTCATGAAGCACAGAAAATGTGTCCAAATAACTTACTTGGGTATCTGCCTATATGGGCCCACTGTCCCAAACAAACCCCCGGCCCTACCGTATGCGTAAATCCCACGGAGGAGATCCTCTCGTAGGCCCATCGTGTCGAAGGTAGGAGTAACATCGACCTCCTCGCTGGTCTCAAACTCGATCTTGGTCATGTCTTCCTCCTTCAATAGACGCCTCGTACGTGGTACGGTGGCTACTTCCATGGCTTTTGTGAGAGTTTTCACAAAAAACGTATGAAATCGACAACTTCACCAGCTCGAGTTCTGCTGCGGGAAGTAGAAAAAAAGACCGCCGCATGTGTCGCTCTAGTGACGCGGTAAGCGAGAGACAAGAATTTGCATGACGTATTATGGGTCGTCACCATAGAGATCCGATTAAAGGTGTACCAAAGATTTTTATAACTAAACCAAGATAGACCACTGCTTGTCGTTTCCAATGGTTCTAGTATCTGCATATTTCCGTTACGGAAGGCCTACTCTGTGAAGTGCGCGTGTGCAATAACTCAATTCGCTTTTGCACTCCTTCTAAACAGCGCGATTTTTTAAAACGTTTGAAAAGGGTAAAATCTACAAAACTTAGTCCATTCTGTTCACATATTCTAGTTTTGGGAACAGAAAACTGTATTGAGATCAAATGTTTAATCGATGATAAAATTTGCAGCATGTCGGCCAAAATACATCTTCTCCCACTGCCCGCCAGTGGGCGTCCCTCTCACTACCATATTTGGAGTGGATGCTTCACATTTATCCATCCAGTTAAATATCTGTCTCATTGTTCTATCTGAAATCGCTCCGCCATTTCCTGATTGCTAATTAGGAATATATGCCGAGTTCACGTACTAGTCGGGACTAGAAAACGTTGATTTCTGACTTATTTACTGGTTGAACACAGCACGTGTATAACTACAACCAGTTATCAAATCGGAAAATTCAGAGTTTCCTAGTTCTGACTAGCACATGAACAGGGCAATACAGAGAAGGAACCGTCAGATGGTTCATAATAGCCCGGAAGTAAATCCGCACTGGGAGCCACATTTGAAATGGAATACATTGAATCCATGGAGCAGGTTGGAAAAAATCTCATTAAAACACTGTTAAGATGTTCGGAAGGTCTGTCATCACCATTCATGTAATACATTAAATATATACATCAGACGGTATTGGGGAGCTATTTCATAGTTTTTTCACAGTTACATTTCCAATTTCAATCTTATAGCAAACCCTATGCTTGGTTTGACTGTTATGGGTAGAGCAGACCATCCGATATGCGCTTTAGTTACATATTTATACACCCAAAATTCTAATGTAATCCCTTACTTGTATGTTTATTGGAGTTCCAATCCAAACACCCTCCATTTTATCTTGGTTCAATTTAGCTCCAGCGACTTCTTTGTATAAATTAAAATGATTGTTTAATCTATTCAACTCATCTTGATTTCTGATTATGACAGATACATCATCGGCATAAGTATGTGCGACAACGGGCTATCTAGAGCTGGTGATAGTACCTTGAATACTTGGATCTTCTTTAATTCCCTTTAGGAGAGGGCTAATAGCTATTACATACAAGGCTGTGCTAAGTGGGCAACCCTGCTTCGGTCAGGAAACCATTTACATTAACTTGGACAGTAGATCGGCATACAAGGACTTAATTATATCAATTAATGGACTTGGGAACCAATAACATTTCATTACAGACCATCAATATTCACGTGAAACACAATTAAAATATTTTTTCTCAACAAAATGTAGAAATAAAATTCTGATGTGGATGTAGTAATATCTTTCAGCGTACAGAGGTTGTCCCACATGAAACGCCCTTTGATGGCAAATGTTTGCTCTTTTTCTGTTATGGTATCAAGAACCCCATTTAGTCTGTTCATTATTATTTTAGCTAAGATCTTATAGTCTACATTTATTAATGACAGTCAATAGTGTATATTAATGGATGCCAAGGGAAGCCAGGCTTCCCTCCAAAATAATAAATCAATGTATCCTTCGTTTCTCTGTGTTTCATTATTTTCCTTCAGTTCACAAGAGGCAGAATGTATCTCACCATGGAAAGTATCAGAGCGAGCAAAACAGCGCCCCTCTGTCTCTGTATGTGTAGCCCGTCTATCTGATGCTGTCTGGTAAAAAAGAGTGTGACATTGTTGCCGCCCGTAGCATTGAATGCAAGTGAAGCCAGCGAGCATCCTTGAGCGAAACAGTGAGCTCAACTGTGAATGGTCCTGGCTCACAAAAAAAAAAAAGTGTGAAGGTAAGCCAGTTTGGATTTGGATTCACACTAATCACATCACATCAAAAGCCAAACATCATTGACAGAAAAAACTTGAATTGTTGCATCTCATTGTGTTGTTGTCCTCTGGTGGCTAGCTAGCTAGCAATTTTTTTTCTTAATTCCACTCTTTTACTTTTAGATGTGTGTATTGTTGTGTATTGTTAGATATTACTGCACTGTTGGAGCTAGGAACACAAGCATTTCACTACACCCGCAATAACATCTGTTAATGTGTAATGTGACCAATAACATTTGATTTGATTTGATTCTCTGTACTGGCCAATGATTATAATGGCGATTCTGATCCAACCATAAATTCATACATTGTTCCCCTGGCCTGAGAGCATAGAAGTTCAATATGTACAGTACCAGTCAAAAGTTTGGACACATCTACTCATTCCAGGGTTTTTCTTTATTTTTACTATTTTCTACATTGTAGAATAATAGTGAAGACATCAACACTATGAAATAACACATGGATTCATGTAGTAACCAAAAAAGTGTTAAACAAATCAAAATATATTATTCTACAATGTAGAAAATTGTAAAAATAAAGAAAAACCCTTGAATGAGTAGGTGTGTCCAAACTTTTGACTGGTACTGTAGCTAGATGTAGTAGGCTAATGTTAACTAGCTGCCTCATCGTTGCGCATGAAAGAAAATTAGACTAGCGAGCAAGCATTTTAGCCAGGTAGCCTAGGACAACAAAAACTAAAAGCGTGTACTGTATGCCAGAGTCATAGACCGTTTCGGCAACATGACAGAGAGAGGATAGTATTGGCGTTTCTCTACAAGTAGGGTGAGTCAACACGTTTTTTCTACTTAAGCACGCGCACACACACACACACACAAACATAAATCAGTACAATGGACAGCCACATGATATTTAGCTTATGTTGATTGGACTAAATAGTTTTTGGTATCTTTTAGTTGTCACTATATTAGACTGAGCATAGGTGATTTGATCATGTTGAAATGGTGCTGGAATAGTGGAGGCAGCTCCTATTTTCTTTGAGTGTTCTAAATCAATAGTTGTTAGTAGTCCGAAAATGTCGGAAACATTAACTTGATTGACCATGCTGTAGGTCATATTACTGTTTGTTACATGCAATATGCTTTGTGGACTCCTCCAAATAGATGTTGTTCTCTGGTTTTGTGATGAAACTAAGGTGGTGTTCAATTTATTCTGCCACTGTGTCTTCTTATTGTCTTGGCCTTAGGCCTATATATCACGGTGGCAAGGCATATTAACTAACAGGTTATAAAGCAAACAAAGCAATTATCACAACACATACAGTGGGGAAAAAAAATATTTAGTCAGCCACCAATTGTGCAAGTTCTCCCACTTAAAAAGATGAGAGAGGCCTGTAATTTTCATCATAGGTACACGTCAACTATTACAGACAAATTGAGAAAAATCACATTGTAGGATTTTTAATGAATTTATTTGCAAATTATGGTGGAAAATAAGTATTTGGTCACCTACAAACAAGCAAGATTTCTGGCTCTCACAGACCTGTAACTTCTTCTTTAAGAGGCTCCTCTGTCCTCCACTCGTTACCTGTATTAATGGCACCTGTTTGAACTTGTTATCAGTATAAAAGACACCTGTCCACAACCTCAAACAGTCACACTCCAAACCCCACTATGGCCAAGACCAAAGAGCTGTCAAAGGACACCAGAAACAAAATTGTAGACCTGCACCAGGCTGGGAAGACTGAATCTGCAATAGGTAAGCAGCTTGGTTTGAAGAAATCAACTGTGGGAGCAATTATTAGGAAATGGAAGACATACAAGACCACTGATAATCTCCCTCGATCTGGGGCTCCACGCAAGATCTCACCCGTGGGGTCAAAATGATCACAAGAACGGTGAGCAAAAAAATCCCAGAACCACACGGGGGGACCTAGTGAATGACCTGCAGAGAGCTGGGACCAAAGTAACAAAGCCTACCATTCAGTAACACACTACGCCGCCAGGGACTCAAATTCTGCAGTGCCAGACGTGTCCCCCTGCTTAAGCCAGTACATGTCCAGGCCCGTCTGAAGTTTGCTAGAGTGCATTTGGATGATCCAGAAGAGGATTGGGAGAATGTCATATGGTCAGATGAAACCAAAATAGAACTTTTGGTAAAAAAAACTCAACTCGTCGTGTTTGGAGGACAAATAATGCTGAGTTGCATCCAAAGAACACCCATACCTACTGTGAAGCATGGGGGTGGAAACATCATGCTTTGGGGCTGTTTTTCTGCAAAGGGACCAGGACGACTGATCTGTGTAAAGGAAAGAATGAATGGGGCCCATGTATCGTGAGATTTTGAGTGAAAACCTCCTTCCATCAGCAAGGGTATTGAAGATGAAACGTGGCTGGGTCTTTCAGCATGACAATGATCACAAACACATCGCCCGGGCAACGAAGGAGTGGCTTCGTAAGAAGCATTTCAAGGTCCTGGAGTGGCCTAGCCAGTCTCCAGATCTCAACCCCATAGAACATCTTTGGAGGGAGTTGAAAGTCTGTGTTGCCCAGCGACAGCCCCAAAACATCACTGCTCTAGAGGAGATTCTGCATGGAGGAATGGGGCCAAAATACCAGCAACAGTGTGTGAAAACCTTGTGAAGACTTACAGAAAACGTTTGACCTGTGTCATTGCCAACAAAGGGTATATAACAAAGTATTGAGAAACTTTTGTTATTGACCAAATACTTATTTTCCACCATAATTTGCAAATAAATTCATAAAAAATCCTACAATGTGATTTTCAGGATTTTTTTCCCTCATTTTGTCTGTCATAGTTGACGTGTACCTATGATAAAAATTACAGGCCTCTCTCATCTTTTTAAGTGGGAGAACTTGCACAATTGGTGGCTGACTAAATACTTTTTTCCCCCACTGTAGGTTGTTTAATGTGGCCCAGACCAGCGCACTTCCAACTTTATGACAATCTCTGACCTGATGGCCAAGACCGTGATAGGTGTAACAGCGCGGGGTCTGACCTTGATAACTGATTTTCCCATTGTAGGGACCCAGCAAGATGGAGTTAGGGATCTGTACTGGAGGTCCGTTGATCTTACTTAGACATACTTTGTACCTTCTGACCCTGTACCAGATCCCGAACTTGTCTAGTGGCTTGGAGACAGGCTGTAGGATTTCACAGTACTGGTTTATGTCTCGATCACACCTACAGTGATTTTGTGTTTTGGTGCACCAGAAGTACAATAAGGCTTCGATCACACCAACAGCATTATTGCGCAAAATGGTACGCAGCATCATCTGGATATGTGTGCAACTGTGACGAGTACTGAGGATACGAAGAGGCAGGACGCAGATGCAGGAATCAACAATGAAAAGGTTTACTTAGCACTGAGCAAGAGAACAACAAAGAGCGAGTACATGACAAGACACTAACAATCACACACAACACAACACTGAACAGTCCAGGGCTATATAGGGGTGGTGATGAGATGATGAGGTGCAGGTGCGCTGGAGGTGATTAGGGTGCGTTGGGTTTCCATTCCGGTGTTGCCGAGGTGGTGCGCTCAGACCGGTGGCTCAGTAGACCGGCGAATCAGAGCGCCGGAGGGGAGCAACGGGTTCCTCCAGAGCGAGGACTGCCGCCAACAGCTCCCGGTCTCCAACTCCATAGTTCCTCTCTGCGGGGGGTAAGCTTTTTCGAGAAAAAGGCACAGGGATACATTTTCTCTGGCTTACCGTGCCGCTGGGAGAGGACCCTACCCACAGCCTCCTCAGATGCGTCCTCCTCCAAGATGAAAAGACGAGCTGCATCTGTGTGTTTAGGAGGGGCGCTGTGGTGAACCTCTCCTTCAGCCTCTTGAAGGCAGCGTCAGCCTCAGGGTTCCAGGCCAGCTTCTGAGGCCCCCCCTTAAGGAGAGAGGTGAGCGAGGTGGCTATGGAGCTGAAATACCTGATGAAACGCTGGTAGAAATTTGCGAAGCCCAGGAAGCTCTGTAGGCCCTTGATGGTGGTGGGGACTGGCCATGACCTGACGGCGTCCGTCTTCGCTCTTTCCATGAACACCCCCTGAGGACTGATCCTGTATCCCAGGAAGGAGGTGGCCTGTTGGTGGAATTCACATTTCTCCCACTTCAAAGGCGGTGTTCCCGGAGGCGGAGTAGGACCGCTCTGACGTCCCTGACATGCTCCTCGAACGTAGCCGAGTAGATCAGGATATTGTCGATGTACACCACCACCTGTCTACTCAGCATGTCTCTGAACACGTCATTGATGAAGAACTGGAACATGGAAGGTGCGTTGGCGAGGCCGTAGCGGAGAAGGCAGTGGCACGGTGGGCAACCCCCATTTAGAGACCAGCTCCCTATCTATAAGGTTCCCCGCTGATCCGGAATCTATCATTGCCGTGGAAAGCGAAGAGAAGGAAGAACCATTCACCGTCAGGGGAACTAAAAACAATGGTTTGGTGACAGGTGATGACGGAACACTCACGGAGCGGCGACGGGAGTCATACTGCCTAGATAGGGAGCCGCCATGAGATATGTGGTCCGTGGTGGTGTAGGGGGTGCTGCCGACCTCCATGGGTGAGGACTCGGATGCAGGGCGGCTTCCATAGCTCAGATGGGGTGAGCGCCAAGGCTCCGGGAGGTGTTGAGAACGCCGTCGGTCTCTCAACATGTCGTCAAGACGAATGGACGTGGCGATGAGGGTATCAAGGTCCATCTCGTCGTCCTGACATGCAAGTTCCGTCATGATGTGCTCCCGTAAGCCTCTCCTGAAGGCCGTGCGCAGAGCACGCTCATTCCAGCCGGAAGACGCCACCACCGTGCAAAAGCTCAGGGCGTACTCGCACGCGCCTCCCTCTCCCTGTTGTAGCCGGAGAAGACGCTCACCCCAGTCCTCTCCCTCCGTGGGATGATCGAACACCGCCCTGAACCGAGCGAGGAAGGTGGAGTAGGGAAGCGCTGCGGCCTCACCTCCTTCCCAGACAGCCGTGGCTCAATCCAGCTCCTTTCCCTTCAGTAGCAGAATCACCAGCGCTATCCTGGCTTGATCCGATGGAGATGCCCCATGCTGACGCGCCCGATACAGTGAAACCTGTAGCAGGAAGCCTCTACATTTCGTCGTTTTCCCGTCATAGCACTCCGGCAGGGCGAGGGGTCCCTCAGCTGTTGGTGATAGCCCGGGAGGAGGTGGACTGGGTGCACTCGCCGCTCCCTGTGGTGGAACCGGAGCGATGGTCAGTTTATGCAGCGTTTGGAGCACTTCCTGGATGGCGGCATTCAGCTGGGCAATCTGCTGCTGGTGCTGGTCGAGGCGCTGGGAAACTCCAGGAGGATTACCTGCTGCATCCATCTTCGTGATTGGTGTGTGATTCTGTGACGAGTACTGAGGATACTAAGAGGCAGGACGCAGACGCAGGAATCAACAATGTAAAGGTTTACTTAACACTGAGCAAGAGAACAACAAAGAGCGAGTACACGACAAGACACTAACAATCACACACAACAAAACATTGAACAGTCCAGGACTATAT
>JAGTTL010001865.1:0-11829 GCA_036851935.1 Coregonus suidteri | reverse complement strand
AATTTTCCTTCCAAAAAATTTAGAGCAATGAGAAAAAAAGTGTTGTGGGTGCCTATTTCTTTCTGGAGGGCTAATGGAAAAAAAAATTTCTTTCCCGGGGACTTGGGCAAACGTATCCTGTGAACTGTACCCCATTAGCGGATTTCAAGCATAGGGGACTCAAAGGGCTGAAGGGCGTTTATTGACAAAACGCTCCCACATTTGCTAAAAACAGATGTCTGCATTTTACACCTCAGACTGTCACGGTCGTTTGTCGCCCCAAGTATGCCCAAGGCAGGGCCCCAAAACTGACTTTATAAAAAAAACAATAAAACTCAACAAAAGACGACTAAATGGTCCACGGTACCTGACCAACAGGAAAAAAAACCCCCAAAAACAAAAACACCCTGCTCAATAAAACAGTCCCAGACCCAGAGTGTACAGTACCCCCCCCAAAAGGTGCCACCCCGGCGCACCACAAAGTCTAGGGGGGTTCTGGGGGGGCGTTGTCCAGGGTGGCGGTTCTGGCCCTGGTTTGGGTCCCCCCCCCACCTTAGTCATTCCCCCCGGGCCTTCCCATGCCCAAACCCCCAACAAACCCACTGGTTAAAGGGGGGGGCCCCGGGCTAAGGGCACCCGGGACAAAGGGGGTCCCGGGGACAAGGGGCAGCCAGATAAAGGGCAGCAAGGGGGCTAAGGGCAGCCCGGATAAATGGGGATCCTGGGGGCGGGCTTGGCGATCCTGGCTGGACGGCTCTGGCGGTCCTGGCTGGACGGCTCTGGCGGACCCTGGGGACGGCTATGGCTGGCGGAAGGATTGGCTGCTCATGGTGGCCCGAGGGGATCTGGCTGTATGGTGGCTGACGGATCGGTGCTCTGGCTGGCCGAGGACTGGCGCTCTGGCGGGCCCCAACGGATCGGCTGTCAGGGGTGGCTGAAGTTTGCGCTCATGGTGGCCGACGGATCTGGTGACCCTTCTGGCGGAAGGCCGGGCTGATCCTGTTGGCGGAGGCTCAGGGGCTGGGGTCGGCGGACGGCTTGAAGGCTCAGGCGACGGGCGCTTTGAGGCCGTCCAGACGGGCAGTTCAGGCCCCGTTGGGCGCGGCGCCCCGGGCCTCTGAGGCGCACCGTAGCCGGTGCGTGGTGCCGGACTGGGTACCGGGCTGAGGACCGCATTCAGGGCTGTGGGGGGAAAAGCACGGGATGCTGGACCCGGGGACGCAAAAGGCCTATGGGGGAGAGAGGAAAGGGCATGCTGGACCCGGGGGCCAAAGGTAGTGGGGAGAAAGCAACAGGGCTGCTGGACCCTGGGGACGCAATAAGGGCTAGTGCGGGAGCACAACAGGACCACAGGACTCGGGAACACACAGGAGGCTTGGGCGGGGTGTGGGGAAAGGTGGACTGGCTGGAGGGGGGAGGGGGGCCGGGAAATACCGGACCGTGCAGGTTCTGGGCCCCCCTTTACATGGGCCCGCCCAACCTTACCCGGGTTGATGCTCCCCGTCGCCCGACCAGTGGGGAGGTGAAAAACCCCCCCACCGGCCCAGTGGGCGAAAAAGGGAACACCCGCGAAGGTGGGGCCTGTCGCCGGCCCCAGAAACAAATGGTGCCGGATGCGTTGGCCGGCTTCATGACTCTGGGTCAATCTCCCCTAACCCGGGCCCATACGTGGAGCTGGAATTTTCCAAAAGGGCTAGCCTGCGTACAGGAGACCCATGCGCTCTCTGCGTAACACGTGTCCCCTACTCTCGCTTCCCGGTCGCCGGAGTAGGCGCAGGGCTCCACCTGACTCGCCCCACTCCTTTTTCCCCCCCCCCAAAAAATTTTTTGGGAAATACCCCCGGGTTTTCCCGCCTCGACTCCGTGCTGCCTCCTCATAAACCCCTCCTCTCGGCTTTGCTGCTCCAGCTTTCACAGGGCGGCGAATTCCCCGGTTGTGCCCAAGGGCCCTTCCTCCCTATCTCCCCCATGTCCTGAATCCTTTATAGGGGGTCCTAAAACCTTTTTGCCGCTTGACACGGCTTGGTCCTTTTTTATGGTGGGTTTTCTGTCACGGGGTCTATGCGTCCAAGTATGACCCCGGGCACGTGCCAAGAAACCTTTATTAAATAAAAATTTAAAAGAACTACAAAAAAAAACGACTCAAAGATCCACGGGACACTGACCAAACGGAACAAAAACCCCCCAAAAAAAAATACACCTGGCCAAAAAAACAGTCCCGAGCCAAGGGCCACACGACTAAAAACAGCGTGCTGCTAACACAGCTGTACAGCTATTCCCGAAAATTTATACACTGATCTCTGTATTTTTTTGCTGGTTATGTGTGTTTTGTCATCATGACCACCTCTCCCATCTCGCTTATCACCAGTTTCGCCTTTACTACATAAGACACACCCCACACTGAACTGTACTCACTGTTCTACTGTTTTTTTTTGTTTTTTACTTTTATATATAAAATTCCTGTTGAATACCATTTTCCTTTTTGAGTTGCTTTAGTGAACCCCCCCTTGCAAATTAACAGTCTTTGATATATCTGAAGTCTAACATTTTTTTGATGTACAAGCCCTGTACAGTTATAAAAATATATTCTGTGAATCAAAGGCGAAAAATGAAATGGTAAAAAAATCCATATTTGACCCGGGCAAAACTAATGACGGGTTTTTCACTAAAATTTTCCTTTAAAAAATTTTCTTTAAATTTTTTTTTTAAAAAAAGTATTTGTTAAAAATAGCCTTTCTGTGCACAAAAATAAATAAACATTTAGAAATAAAAAGGGTAACTTGCATTTTTACATTGTCCTGCCCATGCAAATGTGAAATGCTGGGTAGGTATTCGGTAAATTCCTGTAGTTTTTCGGGATGGAGTACCAAAAACTAAGGGCCTGCCCCTTTTCACGTGTGATGAGGTTAAAAATGCTAGTTTTAGGGTTTTGATGGGTAGAGCGAGCCCCCAATTCAACAATTGCGGAAAGATGAGGGAAAGGCTGTATGAAACTGCTAAATGTCAGGGGAAGGCGTGGAAGTTTTGTCACTGGAAAATTCCTT
This sequence comes from Coregonus suidteri, assembly GCA_036851935.1. NCBI lineage: Eukaryota > Metazoa > Chordata > Actinopteri > Salmoniformes > Salmonidae > Coregonus > Coregonus suidteri. The sequence goes on along the minus strand of JAGTTL010001865.1, from coordinate 8,806 downwards.
GGGGGGTGGCAGGGGGGCTGGGGAAGAGAGTTTTTTGTGTTTTGTAGCGAATGTCCTGTCTGCGGTTACCCCAGCTGTAAGACTCTTCGAAGTGGTGAGTACGGGGTTTTAAAAAACCTTCAACCACCACTGTTGGAAACCTTTTGCAGAATATTGCTTGTACGCTGTCTCCGGGAAAAGGCTTACAACTGCATTCCTGGGTCTTTTTTTTTATCTTCTCTCTCCTCTTCTTGCACTCTCTCTCTCTCTCGCTCGCTCTCTCCTCTCTCTCTCTCTCTCTCTCCTCTCTCTCCTCTCTCCTCTTCTCTTCCTCTCTCTTCATCTGTTTCCCCCTATCCTCCTCCTCTCTCTCCCCCCTCCTTCTCTCCTCTCTCTCCTCTCTCTCTCTCTCTCCCTTTTTCCCCCTACCCCCTCCCCTTCCTCTGTTTCGCTCTTGTCGATCGCTTTACTTTTTGCTTCTCCTTTTTCCCCCCTGTCTCTCACTTTTTTTTTAGCTCCCCTCTTTTAAAACTTACAGTATATAGGGCTAGTTTAAAATGTAGTCCAAATTTTTGAATCGTTTTAACCAAAAACGAAATAAAAAAAAATAAAAAATCATTTGAAGCTTTTAAACTGCCCTTTTTCATCTTTTATGTTTTTTTTTAAAAAAAGTGGGAAAATTTCCTAGGTTCAAAAGCTTTAAAAACATCCCCATTCTTTTTATTTAAATTTTCTCCTTTCTTGCTCCTTTTACCTGTCTTTGTTCTCTGTTTTTCTTTGGGGTTTTCTCTAAAAGAAAACATTTTTTCCCCCCAAAAACGTCTCCCTTATTTTTAACAATGCATTTTTCTTATAAGGATGACTAGAAACTTTTAAAATTACAGTTATGTCCGTCCCTCCAGGGAAATCTTATTTGCACAATAAAAAAAAAACATCAAATCCGCGTTTACGTAGGATTCAGCGTTTCCCATCTGGGTGAAGGTGCCCCAACCCCAGCTTTTTGACCCCAGAGACTTTCCCAAAAATCGGTCTTCTCACAAAAAACATCTTAGATCCAAACAATATGCCCATAGGGAAAAGTGGACCTCAAAACAGTATATGTGGGTTATTTGCTCAGGCCCCCACAACTCACAAGACTCTTTAAAGGTCCATACCAAAAAAAAATAAATGGAAGTACAGTAGGGGAAGCTTTTAGTGCCAAAAATTTAGTTTTTTCCTGATATGGAAAACCTTTAAAAAAAACTTCCTTTTGTTTTACTTTTTACACTGTTTTTCCCTGTAGAATCTGTTTTTTAATCGTTTTTTTTTGGGGGTAATAGCAAAGGCCAAATTCAATGTTTTAAAAAGTTTTTTATGGGTTAGACTCTAAGGAAAAACCTGCGCAACAGGACAGTACATGAGGTGAAAGTTACCACCTCCCCTTTGGGAAAGTATTGGTTATAGGGAACATGTCAAAAAGACAGAGGATGGGGGTAGGGTCTTTTCCTAATGGTATCACTTTTTCCCCCTGGCCCAAACCTGCTCATCAATGGATTCACCCTTTTCACTGCCCCTGTGACCCCCTAAGGCCCTTTCCGACAGTGGCGGGTGCCCTTTAAATTGGGAGGGAAAAATATTTTTTTTTTGACATGCCAAATTTTTTATTTACATAAAATTTTATACGTCATTCTTTCCATTCACCCCCTCAATTTTAAAACGATAGGTTTTTGGTACTAATACCTAGAATTTTCCCCTTTCCCTCTGAGATTGCACAACCAGCCTACATGAAAATTATAACATAGGGGCCAAATCTAGGGCACAAAATTTGGGGTATCAGGTGAAGACATGACACATTAAAAACCCCCTTGCAACGCTTTCCTGCATCTAGCTGATTGGGGGGTAATCTTTGTCTAAAAAAAGGTTTTTTTTGGGAAAAATTTAGTGGGGCCTCCCCCGTTTCTTCCGTTGCTTCAATTTAAGAAAAATTTTTCAAAAATTATCGGTGGAATGAATACATCCCAGACACCCGCACAACCCGTTACTTTCATAGCAGCCAATACAAAATCGTCACTTTGCTTTTTGTTAATTTTTGTTCATCACGCTTTTTTCCTCCTACTCTCAATTTTCCCTTCGCTTGGACTTCATGCCAACCACATTTTTTTTTTGGCCAGGTGCAAAAAAATCTCCAACAAACCTTCTCCCAAAAACCCCTAACCGTTTTCACAGCCTAACGTTGCACCAATTAACGTTATAGTCAACAAATAACTACGCATTAGTAAACCCCAAAAACCAAATCCATGTGTAAATCAAGCAGACATTGACAGCCGCATTTAGCTTCCTGGCGGCCCCGGGGGCAATACATTTATAAAACCAAAAACTTCCTTTACTTAAAGAGTTGCAGGTTGGGTACCTTAGCCCCGCTAGTCAAAATAGCATTTCCTCGTTGAGTCAGGTTTGTTGAGTGGCTAATTAGCGCTTTAGCTAAGTAATGAAAGGTAAAAAAACGAAATATGCTACTCTCTCTCTCTCTCTTTCTCTCTTCTCTCTCTCTCTGCTTTTCCTTAATTTTTTAATAATTATTTTTTTAAAATGTTCAACTTTTCTTCTCTCTCTTGGTTAAAATTTTAAAATTTCAGTGCTGCTACTTTAGCGTAGCTTTCAGTATAGATTCATTCCTATCTTTGGTTGGGCGGCAAATTACATTTTCTTTTTGTCATTTTGCGACGCTCTTTCCGGCGACTTACAGTTTGTGAATAATTTAAAATTATAATATTTTTTTTTTAAACAACCCCGGGCCCCCGGGGAACGAACCCCAACCCGGGGTTGCAAAAGCCTGCCTATCACTGGGTACTCCTGCCCGGCCCTTCCCTCCCTACCCTACAACGAGGCCCAAATTTTTCGCCGCCCTGGTCTCCCCCGCGCGGCGGCTGGACGACCTGGTTCGAACCCGGGTCTCTATGGCAAAAGCTAGCACTGGTCAGGCCTTAACCCTGCGCCACTCGGGGAAACCCGGGGACTCGGAAACTGTCATCATATTGCAAAGCTCTTAGTTGGGGGGACTGCTCCGGAAATCGTCATAATTTGTGTAATCTATGGAAGGGGTGAGAACCATTAGCCTCCTAGGTTTTGTATTGAAGTCAATGTGCCTAGAGGAGAACGGACAATAGCTGTCCTCTGGCTACACAATGGTGCTACCCTAGAGGGTGCTATTGAGGCTACTGTATACCTTAAAACAGTGTGCTTTAATCAGTTATTTGGTGACGTGAATATATTTAGTATAGGATAACTTTTTGTAATGTTTCACTGTTTTTATTCTTCAGAAATTCACTGAGTTGGATGGTCCTCCCCTTCCTCCTCTGAGGAGCCTCCTCTCCTTCCGGACACCACAGGGGCACAATATGGATGCCTGTGTCTCCTTTAAAATATTATCAAATCCCTTTGGATAGTGTGTATGTACTGAAATACAATATACTGCAATACATTGATTTCACATTGTATGGATTTTCAGTCAGTGTGCTTAACTCTCCATGTAAAAACATTTTATTTGTACTATTGAAGGACCATTGTGGAGAAGCTGATTCCATCTGACACAGTGGAAAAGTAGATGCCGTTGTATTCTTATTGGCCGACTTTATCCATAAAACTTTAATTAGGCCAATGTAAAAGATGCATAAGTCAATATCCAAACTCTTTTGTTCGAAAACAAAAACATAGACTTAAGCAGGATTACTCTTAGCAAAACCAACAATGTGACTTTATCTCATGTTGTTCCAGAGAGCAGACTGTGGTAATAGGGTAATGTAATTAAGAGAAGGGAATTTAATTGGGCTGTTGGCTCACTAGTTGTTAGATCATGTTTTGCTGTTGTGGACTATTTAGCAGAGTTAAGTTGCTGAGGAGTCTGCTGAAAACTCCTAGAACAATAGAATTGAATATGACTTTATTGTCCATTCAAAGATGTCATCATACATACAACCACATACATAATCTATAACACATGGATCCCATCTTTACCCTAAACCTATGAGAACTGATTATATACTCTTGGTTGCACTGTATGACAGAATCAAACTGAAAGGTGGATGGACAGATTAGTAATCTGGTGAAGTAGAGAGAGAACCTCTCAGGGGTCAGAATTGACCCTCTCGTCTAGTCACTCAGATACACACAGTCCTATTGTTTATGAATCTTTTATGGCCATGTTATTTTTCTTCCTTCTGCTTTCCCTTTGCTTTTCCATGCCACTTTGCACAGACTTCTGCCCCGAGCGTTTTTATCGCCATCGCACGCAAGCCCAGCCAAGGCCAGATCGCCATGGCCGACCTTCATTGACAAAGCCACCTTGCCAAGAAATCCTTGCTGCTGCTGCTGCCTTTTGAAGACATGGTATCAAACACTTTCTCTGTCAGACTACATTTGTTAAGGAGGTTCTCTTTCAAGAGCTTCACAAGAGAGGCTGAAGGAAAACAGGAAGGGAAGAAAAGAGACAGAATATCTTAACGTGTGAAGCTTTGCGAAGCTGTGGCCCAAAGACATGTATGGATTTGATACGGTTTTAAACCGTCTAGCTCTTTTCGTTTGGATGTCACATGAGTTGTCTTTTCAACAATGGTAGTACAGAGGGGTGATGAACATGTCTGTGAACCTCACAGAGAGTTTGTACAGTAGACATACCTTACACTTCCTCTACAGTAGCCTACATGGTCTCATTAGATATGTAAAACATGGTGGGCATTTGACCATTTTAGACTAGCGACAATTACTTATACGTCCCATCAGTGACCTCTTGTGTGAGTAGCTGGAGAAATTACTTGAATTGGAGTCGTATTACTCTGGCTCTACCAAAATCCTTAACTTTTAGCAAACCATTGACCATGCAGCAACGAATTCACCTTTGGGAAAAAACCCCTGTTGAAGTGATTTTTCACCCAAATTCTGTACAGTAGAATCACTCCATTTAGTACATTACAGTTAATCAATTAACTGTTGCTGATGATAGGAGCAGAGCTAAAACTAGCAGTCCTGTAGCAGGTTTTAGACCCCTGGTCTCCTCTCCCCGGGTCTCCTTTTCTCTGGTTCCCTCTCCCCTGGTCTCCTCTCCACTGGTTCCTTCCCCTGGTCTCCTTTCCTCTGGTTTCCTCTCCCCGGTATCCTCTCCCCTGGGTCCCCTCTCCACTGGTCTCCTCCCCCCTGGTCTCCTTTCCTCTGGTTCCCTCTCCCCTGGTCTCCTCTCCACTGGCCCTCCTCTCCCCTGGTCTCCTTTCCTCTTTTTTCCTCTCCCTTGGAATCCTCTCCCCTGGTCTCCTCTCCACTGGTCTCCTCTCCCGGGTCTCCTTTCCTCTGGTTTTCCTCTCCCTGGTCCCCTTTCCCCCTGGTCTCCTCCCCCTGGTCTCCTTTCCTCTGGTTCCTCTCCCCTGGTCTCCTCTCCACTGGCCTCCTCTCCCGGGTTTCTCCTTCCTCGGGTTTTCCCTCCCCCTTGAACCTCTCCTCCCTGGTCTCCTCTCCCTGGTCTCCTCTCCCCTGGTCTCCTTTCCTCTGGTTTCCTCTCCCCTGGTCTCCTCTCCACGGGTTCCCCCTCCCCTGTCTCCTTTCCTCTGGTTTCCTCTCCTGGTACCCTCTCCCTGGTATCCTCTCCCCTGGTCTCCTCTCCCTGGTCTCCTCTCACCTGGCTCCTCTCCTCTGTTCTCCTCTCCCCTGGTCTCTTCTCCCCTGGTCTCCTCTAACCTGGTCTCCTCTAACCTGGTCTCCTTTCCTGGTCTCCTCTCCCCTGGTCTCCTCTCCCCTGGACTCCTCTAACCTGGTCTCCTCTCCCCTGGTCTCCTCTCCACTAGTCTCCTTTCCCCTGGTCTCCTCTAACCTGGCCTCCTCTCCCCTGGTCTCCTCTCCACTGGTCTCCTTTCCCCTGGTCTCCGCTAACCTGGTCTCCTTTCCCCTGGTCTCCTCTAACCTGGTCTCCTCTCCACTGGTCTCCTCTCCCCTGGTCTCCTTTCCCCTGGTCTCCTTCCCCTGGTCTCCTTTCCACTGGTCTCCTTTCCACTGGTCTGCTTTCCCCTGGTCTCCTCTTCCCTGGTCTCCTCTAACCTGGTCTCCTCTCCCTGGTCTCCTCTCCCCTGGTCTCCTTTCCCCTGGTCCCTTCCCGGGTCTCCTTTCCACTGGTCTCCTTTCCACTGGTCTGCTTTCCCCTGGTCTCCTCTTCCCTGGTCTCCTCTAACCTGGTCTCCTCTCCCCTGGTCTCCTTTCCCCTGGTCTCCTTTCCTCTGGTTTCATCTCCCCTGGTATCCTCTCCCCTGGTCTCCTCTCCACTGGTCTCCTCTCCCCGGGTCTCCTTTCCTTGGTCCTCTCCCTGGTCTCCTCTCCACTGGTCTCCTCTTCCCCTGGGTCTCCTTTCCTCTTGGTTTCCCTCCCCTGGTCTCCTTTCCTTCTGGTTCCCTCCCCCTGGTCTCCTCTCCACTGGTCTCCTCCCCCTGGTCTCCTTTCCTCTGGTCCTCTCCCCTGGTCTCTTCTCCATGCGTTCTTATTTCCCCTGGTCTCCTCTCCCACTGATTGTAAGCAGCTGTGATTTTGTAAGAGTCACTGACAACTCAGGAGACTTAATATGCGGTGCACATGGTTGTACATACGAACAACATGCATGAAGGCACACATAAAAAACACACACACGGAGACTAGAGCTATATGAGCACACATGTAATACGGGTTGCAATCACGACAATGGTCGATACACATCACCACACACACACTCTTTTAACGCCAGCACGCAACACACAATCACAATATGCACCACACCCGAACATTATGCACTTTAATTCACAATAGTGTTATGTAAGTTCCTGTGGCTCGTTGGCCAGGTCTTATTTTGGGCCTGCATTATTGAGTAGCTCTCAGTCGATGAAGTACGTAAGACATGTATCCTACAAAATGCACTTGTACAGCCGAGAAGCAGATGGAGTCATACTTTATTTATGCAAAATCAACATCATACTGTGTATACACACATCAGATAGACATAACCATGAATACACACGCACACACACACATGCACAACCACACACACCTCACACACACACACACACACTGACAGCGCTGTTCTGAAGTCGTTTAATCACTGAACTTTTTGCACTTGCGAGTCTGACAGATGACTTTGAAATAATAAAAGAATATGCTGTTTAAGCCCCTTTTATGCTCTGAAGTGTTTACACAATCCACCAAGGGCTTTGAAATTTCAAAGCCCAAATTTGAGCTTATTTTATTAGACGCTGATTCAAGTCCGGTTCTCCTTGAGTTGGCCAAACATGACTCCCCATAGAGCCGTTCCTCCCAACCCAGTGAATCAGGCTTTGTCCTCCAGCCTCTCAAAGACACGCCTCTCAAACCCAACTGCCTGCAGTAATGCTCTATTAAATTAACTTTGTATAAGCAAGGTTTGTTATTGTGTATGAGAGTGAGTCTGTACATGTGTATATATTTGAGTGGGGTGTGTGTGTGTACTTGTGTGTGTGTGTGCTGAGCGTGTGCATGTGTGGGTGGGTGAAAAAAAGAGAGAGAGAAAAGAAGAGCTTTACGAAAAAACTTTTAAAACAGCTTTAGTGAGAGTCTGTTCTTCCAAGAGAGACAGTGACTCTTTCACCCTTTTGAACTCTCCTCATTTGATCGTCTTACTCATGCAAATCAAATGAAGCACCCAACTCCACAACTCTCTGCTCACAACTCTACATTCCCCTTTATTTTACAGTCTGCCTAGTTCTCTTGCATCGCTGCATGACAAACTCACCACATCTGGGGGAAAAGAAGAGGGTCTTTCTCATGCAGGCTGACCGCCAGTGAAATGGCTGTCCATTAAAAAACATGGTCATTGGGGGTTTGGCTCTGCAGGGGTTTGTTAGCGTAACATCACCAAATGGAAAAATCCCCAGAGGAATACGCTAAGCTCTGACTCGGAGAGCTAACACACTGCTGCAACGCGTCAACGCACGATAATAAATTTCCCAAAAAGAATTGAGACGGTCACGATTAGTGTTTATTTTGAGACCGAGATAGAGGGAGCGAGAGAAAAGAGAGAGAGAGAGAGAGAGGGGGGGAGGCAGGCAGGCAGGCGAGAGAGAGAGGGGGAGGCAGAGAGAGAGCAAGGAGAAGAGAGAGAGAGAGAGAGAGAAAAAGAGAGGGAGGCAGCAGGAAGAGAGAGAGAGAGTCAGAGAGATAGAGAAGAAGGAGAAGAAAGAGAAGGGCAACAGAGGATAATTTGTTTTTTCTCCTTCCTTGTTTTCCCCCCCCGAGAGAACTGTCCAAGAATTTCATGGCAGATTATTGTCTGTCTAGCTCAGTGTCAGCCATGTTTGTCAGCCCCATTCAAAAGCATTATCGCTTATTTTTAGGGCAGAGATGGGTTTTATTTGGGGCGGTTTGTTTCCAATCCCAGCCAGAGAGCATCTCCTCTTTGATTGGACTCGCCAAGCTCTCCTAGAAAAACACACACACATCAGATTAAGACCCATGTAAGGCTGAAAGGGCTCTCATTGAGATGCAGGATGCAGGATGATTTTTTCTCTCCCTCTACCGCCGAGATGGAGGGAGCGAGGGGGGTTGGGGGAGGCTTAGTTTGTGTCAGATCTCCCGCGCTATCGCTAGAGTCTGCCTGTCCAGATCTGAGCGCCCAGCAAATTCGTTATTGAAGTGTGAACTTCCTGCACTTCCTCATCTAGGGCTCCCACAGGATTGGCTGAGGTAGCACCCTTTAAATGGAGATCTACTGTAGTTACTTCCCAACATACATCAACATTTAACATCTGTAGCAAAGTGTTTAACCCCCGTTTTGGCCTTACTTTTTAAATAGGGACATTGATGGAATTTC
>JAGTTL010001864.1:0-11838 GCA_036851935.1 Coregonus suidteri | reverse complement strand
GAGGGCTATACGCACATCGCAGGATAGAACGGCTGTCTCCGGTAGACAAAGGGTGGCGGTCTGTGTAATTTGTAAACAAACAGCTGGTGCACAAAATCAAAACTAAGGAAGTCTCGAGGTTTGCTCGCCTGAGGTAAGAGTTACTTATGATAAGCGGAAGGACCACCACTATTTACCAATGAGAGTTTTCATCTATATGTTTCATAGCTGTCTATTTACCACCCCAAACCCAATGCTTGCAATTAAAATTGCACTGAACTGAGTTTGGACAAGGCCATAAATCAACAGAAACATGCTCATCCAAGATCCAAGAGCTCCTAGTAGCCGGGGACTTTAATGCAGGGAAACTTAAATCCGTTATACCTAATTTCTACCAGCAGGTTAAATGTTGTAACCAGAGGAAAAAAACTTCTAGACCACCTTTACTCTTCACACAGAGACGCATACAAAGCTCTCCTCGCCCTCCAGTTGGCAAAATCTGACCATAACTCGAATCCTCCTGATTCCTGCTTATAAGCAAAAAGTAAAGCAGGAGGAAGCACCAGTGACTCGCTTAATAAAAAAAGTGGTCAGATGACGCAGATGCTAAGCTACAGGACTGTTTTGCTAGCACAGACTGGAACATGTTCCGGGATTCTTCAGGACAGCATTGAGAGTACACCATATCAGTCACTGGCTTCATCAATAAGTGCATCGATGATGTCGTCCCCACAGTGACCGTACTGTACATACCCGAGGTGTGGACTCGAGTCAGTGACTTGGACTCGAGTCAGACTCGAGTCATGAATTTGATGACTTCAGACTCGACTCGACCAAAATGTACAAAGACTTGCAACTCGACTTGGACTTTCAACATCAATGACTCGTGACTTCACTTGGACTTGCGCCTTATGACTCGAGAAGAAGACTTGCTACTTCCCATGAAAAACTGGGGAAAAAAAATTTCACACGGGCCGCGCCGCTCTCCGTTTTATCTGCATCTGTGAAAAAAATGTGCACCATCCACCTGTATGCATTACAGAGAGCGCGCGCTGCCTGCACGTTATCCAATCACTGTAGTCCCACGTTGTTTTGATTCGACAGCATCTAAGCAGGCACATTGCAAGACAACCCAATGAAGCACATCAAGCAACAACGCGCCAGTTGTCAAAATGATACCGAAGATAGTTTGGTTTGGCTATAAAAATTACGAGGTAGTCGACAAAAAAACGAGTTGCAATCTGCAAACATGCGGATCGAAGATTACAGACGGAGCTGCCACAAATCAATAAAATCCAACTTTGTTCGACACCTGAAGTTGCACAAAGAAAGGTAAGTTTTGAACGAATGCTACGCACCTTATCGGATGTACCGTAACTTACTAGCTATTTTTGAACTGCTATTATATGGACATTCTAAAACGCTTTCGTGAAAAACGCTTAACGTTCTTTAATGTACTAAGACAGTGTTATTAAAGACCAAACTCTGTAAATATCATATTAATAAAGTATACTAATGTACAAAACATCAGATGAGCCCAGAATATGAACGCAAACACGTTTAATAACACGTTGCGTTTTCCTCCCATAGAAAAACCTATTTATAAGAAAAGGCTTAACGTGTCTCTTAATATACTGAGACAGTAATATTAAAAGACCCAAACTATAAAATATCATATTAATAAAGTAATACTAAATTGTACAAAACATCAGATGAGGCCAGACACTAGAATATGAACGCAAACCACGTTTAACAACACGTTAAGTGTTTTCCTCCCATAGAAAACCATTATAAGAAAAGGGCTTAACATGTCTTATGTAGGCTACTATGTATTCTGGGTCTCATCTGATGTTTTGTACATTAGTATGCTTTATTAATATGATATTTGCAGAGTTTGGTCTTATAATATTACTGTCTTAGTATATTAAGCATTAAGCAACGTTAAGCGTTTTTCAACGTTAAGCGTTTTAGAATTCAGTTTCAGAGTTGCTGGTGTGCTGCCTCATTGAGGTCGTTTATGTAATTTTGGTTAATCACAACTAATCTGAACTGTCGCTGAGACAAAAATATCACAATGAAACAATGGAATGCACCCCCTTTTCACAAACCGGATGTAGTTGGTGCATCCCTAAACCCATCCAAGTACAACATGAACATAGTAAGACGTATACATTGTAAAGAGGAAAATGATAACACAGTCCCAGTAGATCCACCATTAGCCTCTCCTTTTCATATCATGCCCAAACAGCAGACAGCGCATGGACAGAGTGCTACCGTATCTCTACAGTAGGTCTGTGAGGCAGCGCACCACTGGGTATATATACAGTATATAATAAAATAATAACGATTATAGTAGTAATGTTCAGAGATGCAATAGATTTATTATAGTGCAGTTCTTAACTAATGGGAATATTGTTTAGTTTATTTTTGGTTTATTTGGTTTACTTTAGTTATTTTAATTTATTCAATTATTTTGTTTTTCTATACTTTTCATGCCAACTTGCCATGGCCCCCCTAGAACCCCCTCGCGGCACCCAAGGGTCCCCGTCCCCCACTTTGAAAACCAATGCTATAAAGAAGCATATGACTTCAGTTTCTTGAGGGAAAAGGGCTTTCTTATGAATTTTGAAGCAGTGAAAAATATTCTTAATATTGCATACACTGACACTGAAATGGTATTATCGTAAACCGTAGTGTACAATAGGCAATGAATATTAACACAACAACATTGATATGAGTAAAGAGTAGTTTCAAATACAAACATGTGTGGCTGTAAAGGATTTTTCTGACATCTGTTTCATATTCTTCTCTGTTACAGGTATGAAGAATACCAGATGAACAAAAATCATCGTAGATGAACCACAACAGCCTTCAATCTCACAAATTCCTTGACACTCGTGTAGGGCTTTACAGCCTGACCCACCCACAGCAGAAGGGCCCATCTCCAATGCGATACTGTCTGACTTGATTATTGATTGCAATTTTCCCTCTGTCTATTGTGGAAAAATAAGAGCTTTCGGTCACTTTCTGGCTGTGCTGGACAGCAAGTATACCCCAGTATGTCGCCGAACGCTGACCACAAAAACAGAGTAGCCTTGCTGAGGAGAGACGGTCAAAGTTAAAAACACTCAATTGAGCAACACTGACCATGTTTCAGTCACTGTGGACATTTGGTCTGATCGAAAAGATGAGGGGATTCCTTGGTGTCACTGTGCACGGATGGAGCGAGATGCAGAGAGGGTAAAAAAAGAAAATAAAGACTAATCTCTTGGCCTGCTAAGACCGCTGCAAAGGCTCTCACACAGCAGAGCGAATCTGTGACCAATTTGAGGCAATATGTGATGAATACAACATCAAAGCTAAATTGGACTATATAATTAGTGACAATGCTGCTAACATGCGCAAGGCATTTACAGTCTGCTTCCCCAGCGAACAGGAGGAAGATGAAGATGCTGGAGATAATCTTGATGATCCTGAGCTATGGCATGAACATAACCCAAGAGACCAGCAAAACCGTCGATGCTGCTATGGGCAAAGAAACAGCGCCTGCAGTGTTTGCCACACACATTGCAGCTGGTTGTGGAGACGGTTTGAAAGAAACAAAAGCGGCATGTCCTTTCTCTCTCCAAGTTTATCAAAACTTAGCTCCCTGACTCCACACAAGCACAACGTTTAAAGACATCTTCGATGGTGAATTTGGGGAGCACAGAGGCATCCCTGCTGCAGTGAGCACGAGGTGGAATTCCAACACTGCGGCAGGTAAAAGCAGTCCTTCATTGTGATCAGCAAAAGCTCTGCGCAGTTCTTGAGAAGTCCGGGCATAAAGACTGTCATTCACCACCACGAGAGTGGAATCTGCTGAAGGAGTTGGTGGACATCTTAAAACCGTTCGGAGAAGCAACTGAGTTGACACAGGGGGAGAAAGTCATTACAATCAGTGCAGTTGTTCCATCCATCTTGTCCCTCAATCACCATCTTGAGAAGCTGAAGCCTCAAGTTCGTTTCCTGAGTGGCCTGGTCAGAGGTCTGCAGGCATCCCTTTAAAAAAAGATTTATTGGATCTTCATTAAATGTAAAAATGGCCCAGTCTCAAGAAGGGATCACTGCCCCCTTTTCAGACACAGTCTACCTGAAAGCAGCTGCCTTGGATCCAGCCTTTGTCTGCTGTGGATTGAGCCCCATGTGCTGGTCAACCGTGACATCAAGGCAGAGGTGGCAACAACGAGTTAAAAGGTAAATATTATTGACTTGCAATGCAACTTAAATGCAACGTACAATAATTTGATCTTAATCTGATATAGGATCTAATGTGATATTAATCTGACTTTAACAATAATAAAAAATTTCAGTCTTGAACAGTATCACCAACATCAGAAATAAGGGCTCTTTTGTTTCTGCTGTTGTGACACGTTTTTATTTTATTTTTAGAATTGATCCTGCAAGATCTGCAGAGGACAGAGCAGCCTGTGCCGGTGCCTGCTGAAGAAGAAACTAGAGGACATGGGAAGGAGAAGGGCTGTTTGCTGCATACCATAAGAGGCAGAAAAGGGATGTTGGGACCCCCACCAGCAAGTACAGCTAAGTCACTACATTGACATGGCAGAAGGACAGAATGCCTTTTGTTCTGGGCACTGAACAGTAAGACTCTTCTTTCACTCTTTCAAGTAGCCATCCGAATGTCTTGGCAGTGCCTGCTTCTAGTGCCTCCATGGAGCGGAGTTTTTCAGCCATGGGTGGCATCATTCTGCGTCCCCATCGTGCACAAATGACTGACAGACTTTTGGCCAATTGATCTTTTGCAAATGCAATGCAGTATAGGGGCCTCCCTCCACCTGTCCACAGCACGCATGCGCGCACACACACTCACTCTCTGCTCATCACCTGTCCACCCAGCTCTCTCTCTCCTTTGTGGTAGGAGTTTCACAGGAGTAAGATCTGTTCATTTGCAGTGCAGGTTCCCACACTGTTTTTACTTCCAGAGCTTTGGTGGTTGTCCTTCCCCGTAAACCATTTTCTCTCTCTCTCTCTCTCTCTCTCTCTCTCTCTCTCTCTCTCTCTCTCTCTCTCTCTCTCTCTTCTCTCTCTCTCTCTCTCTCTCTCTCTCTCTCTCTCTCTCGTCTCTCTCTCTCTCTCTCTCTTGCATTGTTCTAGTGCAATATGCTGTTCAAATACAAGCATTTTTTTTGTGAAAATTAAATGTTTATGTTTTTTGCTGGTATTTGATTAATGTTATTGTATAAAAAGTTTAAATAAATACAAATCTTACAGACATACATGATTTGTATACATTTTATTTCTGTGGTAAGAGGACTTGAAATGACTCGAAACTAAAATGGTAGGACTTTGGACTCGACTTGAGACTTGATGGCTTTGACTTTTGACTCGACTTGGGACTTGCCTCATCTTTGACTCGACTTGACTCGGGACTCGAGGGCAAAGACTTGAGACTTACTTGTGACTTGCATAACAATGACTTTGTCCCACCTCTGGGTACATACCCCAACCAGAAGCCATGGATTACAGGAAACATCCGCACTGAGCTAAAGGGTAGAGCTGCCGCTTTCAAGGAACGGGACTCTAACCCGGACGCTTATAAGAAATCCCGCTATGACCTCCGACGAACCATCAAACAGGCAAAGAGTCAATACAGGACTAAGATTGAATTGTACTACACTGGCTCTGACGCTCGTCGGATGTGGCAGGGCTTGAAAACTATTACAGACTACAAAGGGAAGCACAGCCGCGAGCTGCCCAGTGACACAAAGCCTACCAGACGAGCTAAAACCACTTCTATGCTCGCTTCGAGGCAAGCAACACTGAAACATTGCATGAGAGCACCAGCTGTTCCGGATGACTATGTGATCACGCTCTCCGTAGCCGATGTGAGTAAGACTTTTAAGCAGGTCAACATCACAAGGCCGCAGGGGCCAGACGGATTAGCAGGACGTGTACTCCGAGCATGTGCTGACCAACTGGCAAATGTCTTCACTGACATTTTCAACATGTCCCTGGACTGAGTCTGTAATACCAACATTTCAAGCAGACCACCATAGTCCCCGTGCCCAAGGACTCTAAGATAACCTGCCTAAATGACTACCGACCCGTAGCACTGACGTCTGTAGCCATGAAGTGCTTTGAAAGGCTTGTCATGGCTCACATCAACAGCATTATCCCAGAAACCCTAGACCCACTCCAATTTGCATACCACCCCCAACAGATCCACAGATGATGCAATCTCTATTGCACTCCACACTGCCCTTTCCAACCTGGACAAGAGGAACACCTACGTGAGAATGCTATTCATTGACTACAGCTCAGCATTCAACACCATAGTGCCCTCTAAGCTCATCACTAAGCTAAGGATCCTGGGACTAAACACCTCCCTCTGCAACTGGATCCTGGACTTCCTGACGGGCCGCCCCCCAGGTGGTAAGGGTAGGTAACAACACATCTGCCACACTTATCCTCAACACGGGGGGCCCTCAGGGGTGCGTGCTCAGTCCCCTCCTGTACTCTTGTTCAACCATGACTGCATGGCCAGGCACGACTCCAAACACCATCATTAAGTTTGCCGACGACACAACAGTGGTAGGCCTGATCACTGACAACGATGAGACGGCCTATAGGGAGGAGGTCAGGATCTGGCCGTGTGGTGCCAGGACAACAAACTCTCCCTTAACGTGACCAAACCAGACAAAGGAGATGATTGTGGACTACAGGAAAAAAAAGAGGACTGAGCACGCCCCCCTTCTCATCGACGGGGCTGTAGTGGAACAGGTTGAGAGCTTCAAGTTCCTTGGTGTCCACATCACCAACGACACTATCATGGTCCAAACACACCAAGACAGTTGTGAAGGAGGGCACGACAAGCCTATTTCCCTCAGGAGACTGAAAAGATTTGGCATGGGTCCTCAGATCCTCTAAAAATTCTACAGCTGCACCATCGAGAGCATCCTGACTGGTTGCATCACCGCCTGGTATGGCAAACTGCTTGGCCTCCGACCGCAAGGCACTACAGAGGGTAGTGCGTACGGCCCAGTACATCACTGGGGCAAAGTTTCCTGCCATCCAGGACCTCTATACCAGGCGGTTGTGTCAGAGGAAGGCCCTCAAAATTGTCAAAGACTCCAGCCACCCTAGTAATAGACTGTTCTCTCTGCTACCGCACGGCAAGCGGTACCGGAGTGCCAAGTCTAGGTCCAAAAGACTACTCAACAGCTTCTACCCCAAGCCATAAGACTCCTGAACAGATAATAATGGCCTACCGGACTATTTGCACTGCCCCCCACCCAATCCTTTTTTATGCTGCTGCTACTCTGTTAATTATTTATGCATAGTCACTTTAACTCTACCCACATGTACATATTACCTCAACTACCTCAACTAGCCGGTGCCCCAGCACATTAACTCTGCAACGGTACCCCCCTGTATATATATAGCCTCCTCCTGTCACTTTATTTACTTCTGCTCTTTTTTTTTCAACACTTTTTTTTGTTTGTTGTTTTATTTTTACTTTTTTTGTTTAAATAAATGCACTGTTGGTTAAGGGCTTGTAAAGTAAGCATTTCACGGTAAGGTCTACACCTGTTGTATTCTGCACATGACAAATACAAGAAACCGGACTTGAACCCGATCTAACATCTCTGGAGAGACCTGAAAATAGCTGTGCAGCGACACGCCCTATCCAACCTGACAGAGCTTGAGAGGATCTGCAGAGAAGAAATTGGGAGAAACTCCTCAAATACAGGTGTGCCAAGCTGTAGCGTCATACCAAGAAAGACTTGAGGCTGTAATCACTGCCAAAGGTGCTTCAACAAAGTACTGAGTAAAGGGTCTGAATACTACTGAATACTGAATACTATTTTTAATACATTTATAAAAAAGTCTAAAAACCTGTTCTCACTTTGTCATTATGGGGTATTGTGTGTAGATTGATTAGGAAAAAAACAATTAATCATTTTATAATAAGACAAAGTGTGGAAAACGTCAAGGGGTCTGAATACTTTACAAATGCACTCAATTAGATTTTGTTCAAAATAATTTATAGGGCAGCCAATAATTGTGACACGCATGTTTTTGAATAAATAATGATTCTTGATGATGATTATTTTTCTATTTGAACAATTTTACTCAATTAAAGGGTAGATTTCATATGATCTTTTGAGTGTAAGATCAGCTGATAGACCACAAATGACATGCTTTCACAGCCTTTTTTGTTCATATTTCCTTCTGGTGCCAATAATTCAGTAGGGCCACTGTACACTTCCACTCATCACTTAGAAACTGTAATGGAAGAAGTCTTCATTGTTACCCTTATCTCTCTCCCTTTGATTACCCTCATGTCAGTCATACTGTCACGATCGTCTAGAACAGGAGACCAAGGCGCAGCGTTGCGAGTGAACATATTATATTTATAAATGCTCACAAGAACAAAAAAACAATAAACAACGAAAGCGTGACGTCCAGTGTACAACACGAACACACACGAACAAAATCCCACAACCCGAAAGAAAAAAACAGATAGATTAAATATGGCTCCCAATCAGAGACAAACAGCCGACAGCTGACACTACGTTTGCCTCTGATTGGGAGTCACACCGGCAAACATAGAAAAAAATAAACCACCTAGAACACCCACCAGAGAAAACAGAAAACACATAGAATGAACACACCCTGGCTCAACATATTGAGTCCCCGAGCCAGGGTGTGACAGTACCCCCCCCTAAAGGCGCGGACTGCGACCGCGCGCCTAAATACGAGCGAAAACAGGGGAGGGCTGGCGTGGGCATTCTTCGGCGGCGGCTCCGGCTCTGGGCTAGATCCCCACTTCCTCTCCAACCCCCCAAAGTACCCCTGGTCCTGTCTAGCCCCGCTGGCCGGAGCGGACTGACGACACGCGCCCTGGCCTGGTGCGTGGAACAGGAACGGATCGGACCGGGCTGACGATACACACCCCTGGCTTGTGTGCGTGGAGCAGGAATGGACCGGAATGGGCTGGCGACGCACACCACAGACTTGGTGCGGGAGAGCAGGAACGAGCCGGACAGGGCTGACGACTCGCATCCTGGCTTGGTGCGAGTAGCAGGAACGGGCTAGACCAGGCTGACGGACTCGTACCCCTGGCTTGGTGCGAGTAGCAGGAACGGGCTGAACCAGGCTGCGGACTCGCACCCCTGGCTGATTGAGAGTATGGCAGGAACAGGCCGGGTCGGGCTGGGACGACGCACACCGTAGGCTCTGTGCGTGGAGCAGGAACAGGCCGGGCTGGGCTGGCGACGCACACCGTAGGCTTTGTGCGTAGAGCAAGGACAGGCAGGGCTGGGCTGGCGACGCGCACCACAGACTCGGTGCGGAGCGCAGGAACGGGCCGGGCTGGGCTGTCGACGCACACCGTAGGTTTGGTGCGGGGAGCAGGAATTAGACCGGACCGTACTGGGCACAACACCAACTGGGCTCCACACCGGGATCTGGAACGGGCCGGACCGGACTGGCAACACCCGCCAGTACCTCTCGCCGTGCCTCTACACCTTCCATCTCCTCTTCTACCAGTAGCCCCCGTAACCTGGCGGCCTCCTCTGCAACCCCGCTGGACCGCTCCATAGCGGCCATCCTGCTGCCACGATGTCGTGAGCCCCCCCCTAAAAAATTTTCTGGGGTCTCTCCAGGCCTCCAACATTCTCTCCCACCTTTCGCTCCTCTGTCTCCAACCCTCCTCACTCAACTCCTCAATGGCTTGACCCAGTCGAAGCTGCCACGGAGATCATTTTGGCGATGGCCCTTGGACACGCTGCTTGGTCTGGTCTGGTGGGATTTTCTGTCACGATCGTCTAGAACAGGAGACCAAGGTCGCAGCGTTGCGAGTGAACATATTATATTTTTAAAATGCTCACAAGAACAAAAAAACCAATAAACAACGAAAGCGTGACGTCCAGTGTTCAACACGAACACACACGAACAAAATCCCACAACCCGAAAGAAAAACAGATAGATTAAATATGGCTCCCAATCAGAGACCAAACAGCCGACAGCTGACACTCGTTTGCCTCTGATTGGGAGTCACACGGCAAACATAGAAATAAACCACCTAGAACACCCCACCAGAGAAACAGAAAACATAGAATGAACACACCCTGGCTCAACATATTGAGTCCCCGAGCCAGGGTGTGACACATACATTATATTACAAAATATTAAGCTTCAAAGGCAAAAAATATGATTAGACAAATAATATTTATTTGAAGATACAGTATGTACTAAATTGAAATTTAAATGAAATTTTTTGTAATTATTAAATTTTACGAAATGTAAAACAAAACATTAAAAAATAACAAAATAACAAAACCAAGGTAAAAAGAAATGGATACAGAAACAGATCCAGATTCCATTTACTTTAAGAGTCGTCTTTGACCATATCCAGTTAATCACATATAGTGTTGTTCTTTCAGTACATTTTATGAAAAATGTTTTTTGGTGTGTTTTTTTTTTATCATTTCCTTGACAGTCGGCCATTCGAGATGCATTATGTAATTCTATGGAGAACATCTCATAACCACATTGCAGAATCCTTATCTTGGTGCTTATTTTGTGCTATTTGCAGTCTCTTTTAGGTCACCAACACCTGCATTACTCCAGACACCAGTAGTTCATTAGACTATGGATGAGAGCTTGTGAGATTTGTTTTAGAATTTTCTCTACCTATCCCATAGGTATTACAACACTGGTAATTTGCTTACCTTTCCTCTGATATGCTTTGTTGCATATTACAACCTAATTTATATGTACACCTATCCAATCCTTTCAACATGTAGGAGTGCTTAGTGTCGATTTAGGATTCAACATTTAAACTGTGCAATACTCCCTCAATTTGCGAAAAGAATAAACATTTGGTGTTTATAATGTTTTGTACGGTATGACTGACAAAAACACACAGAGTAAACATTTATTTTTATTCTTTGTTTTTACTATGGCATGCAAAAAATACAGTATCTTCCTTCTCACCTCTTTCTAACCCAGTCTACTCAATCCTATCTTCAAGCTTTCATCCCTTCCCCTGCTCTTCTATCACCCTCTCAGTTCCACCTCCAGCTGGCTCCCTCTTTTTCCTCTTCTCCAGTCTCTTCCTCTCGTCTTTCCTCCTCTTTCGCTCTTCTTCTCCTCTTTTTTTTGAATCTTTCGCTCCATCTCCAGGAGCTCAGCTTGAGCTTTCTCTCTTATTTTCAGCTCCTAGAAACAATCTTCTCTTTTTAATCCTGTCTTTCATATGCATTGTGTATCTGAATCAGCCCCTCTAAAACCTCTTTTCTCGGCCTTTCCTTCTCTTTCTTTCAGTCTCTCTCTTTTTTCTGCCTAACTTGTCCCTACCTCAAGTCAATGCCGTCCAAAAACCTAACAGGAAGACTTGACCAGATGTAAAATTGTTCCAATTGGCACTTAAAAAAAACATTTGAGTGATCAAATACATTTATTTCTCATGGGGACAAATTGGAGGACGTAAGAGGTAAATTGTTATTTTTTTTCCCAAAAAGATTTATAATAGCCATAGATTTCTTCGGGTCCAACCCAAAATAAACAAGTTAACCCTAGTAAGGGGGGATGTTTTATACTATGAGCATAGGTAGCAGGGGGTTGGGTCAATTTCCCTTCAATTCCATCAATTTAGGAAGTACAATTTAATGCTTTTAATTGAAATGGAAGACCCCAACCCTGTAGGTAGTAGTTTAAAAAGGACACTACCTTTTCCCTTCCCGGGCCCGGGCCGGGTTCCTACCTCTGCCCGCATATGGAGGCCTCACCTTTAAAGGGGGTCTTGTGGCCAAGCAGAGCAGAGGGGTTTTCCAGAGTTAAGTTAGCACTGGGACC
>JAGTTL010001863.1:0-11839 GCA_036851935.1 Coregonus suidteri | reverse complement strand
ATCCTGCCTTACACAGGAAGCGGCACAGGTCATAATCCAGGCACTTGTCATCTCTCCTGTCTGGATTACTGCAACTCGCTGTTGGCTGGGCTCCCTGCCTCTGCCATTAAACCCCTACAACTCATCCAGAATGCCGCAGCCCGTCTGGTGTTCAACCTTCCCCAAGTTCTCTCACGTCACCCCCGCTCCTCCGCACACTACACTGGCTTCCAGTTGAAGCTCGCATCTGCTACAAGACCATGGTGCTTGCCTACGAGCTGTGAGGGGAACGGCACCTCCGTACCTTCAGGCTCTGATCAGTCCCTACACCCAAACGAGGGCATTGCGTTCATCCACCTCTGGCCTGCTGGCTCCCCTACCTCTGCTGAAGCACAGTTCCCGCTCAGCCCAGTCAAAACTGTTCGCTGCTCTGGCACCCCAATGGTGGAACAAGCTCCCTCACGACGCCAGGGCAGCGGAGTCACTCACCACCTTCCGGAGACATTTGAAACCCCACCTCTTTAAGGAACACCTGGGATAGGATAAAGTAATCCTTCTACCCCCCCCCCCCCCCCAAAGAAAAAAAAAAAAAAAAAAAAAACATATTGTAAAGTGGTTATCCCACAGGCGATAAGGTGAATGCACCAATTTGTAAGTCGCTCTGGATAAGAGCGTCTGCTAAATTACGTAAATGTAAATGAGTAAATGAGGGATACAAAGTACATTGAAAGCAGGCGCATCCACACAGGTGTGAAATTAACATCACATCTGCTTAGGGTCATGTATAAAAATGCTGGTCAGGCCCAGTTGCACATTATTTTGGCTACCATGGCTAGAAGAAGAGATCTCAGTGACATTGAAAGAGGGGTGATTGTTGGGGCACGTTTGGCAGGAGCTTCAGTGACAAAGACTGCTCAGCTTGCTGATGTTTCACCATATGCCATGGCCGTCTCAGTCACCAGATCTCAACCCAATTGAACACTTATGGGAGATTCTGGAGTGGCGCCTGAGACAGCGCTTTCCACCACCATCAACAAAACACCAAATTATGGAATTTCTCGTAGAAGAATGGTTTTGCATCCCTCTAAAAGAGTTCCAGACACTTGTAGAATCCATGCCAAGGCGCACTGAAGCTGTTCTAGCGGCTCAACGCCCTATTTAGACACTATGATGGAATTTCCTTTATTTTTGTCAGTTACCTAAAGTTCATTTTTACACAGAGTTTAACTCTCAACCTCCATTTTTTTGCTCTAATCTACTGGAAAATTGATATTACATAGCCTCCTGTTCATATACAGTGGGGAGAACAAGTATTTGATACACTGCTGATTTTGCAGGTTTTCCTACTTACAAAGCATGTAGAGGTCTGTAATTTTTATCATAGGTACACTTCAACTGTGAGAGACGGAATCTATAACAAAAATCCAGAAAATCACATTGTATGATTTTTAAGTAATTAATTTGCATTTTATTGCATGACATAAGTATTTGATACATCAGAAAAGCAGAACTTAATATTTGGTACAGAATCCTTTGTTTGCAATTACAGACATCATATGTTTCCTGTAGGTCTTGACCAGGTTTGCACACTGCAGCAGGGATTTTGGCCCACTCCTCCATACAGACCTTCTCCAGATCCTTCAGGTTTCGGGGCTGTCGCTGGGCAATACGGACTTTCAGCTCCCTCCAAAGATTTTCTATTGGGTTCAGGTCTGGAGACTGGCTAGGCCACTCCAGGACCTTGAGATGCTTCTTACGGAGCCACTCCTTAGTTGCCCTGGCTGTGTGTTTCGGGTCATTGTCATGCTGGAAGACCCAGCCACGACCCATCTTCAATGCTCTTACTGAGGGAAGGAGGTTGTTGGCCAAGATCTCGCGATACATGGCCCCATCCATCCTCCCCTCAATACGGTGCAGTCGTCCTGTCCCCTTTGCAGAAAAGCATCCCCAAAGAATGATGTTTCCACCTCCATGCTTCACGGTTGGGATGGTGTTCTTGGGGTTGTACTCATCCTTCTTCTTCCTCCAAACACGGCGAGTGGAGTTTAGACCAAAAAGCTATATTTTTGTCTCATCAGACCTTCTCCCATTCCTCCTCTGGATCATCCAGATGGTCATTGGCAAACTTCAGACAGGCCTGGACATGCGCTAGCTTGAGCAGGGGACCTTGCGTGCGCTGCAGGATTTTACTCCATGACGGTGTAGTGTGTTACTAATGGTTTTCTTTGAGACTGTGGTCCCAGCTCTCTTCAGGTCATTGACCAGGTCCTGCCGAGTAGTTCTGGGCTGATCCCTCACCTTCCTCATGATCATTGATGCCCCACGAGGTGAGATCTTGCATGGAGCCCCAGACCGAGGGTGATTGACCGTCATCTTGAACTTCTTCCATTTTCTAATAATTGCGCCAACAGTTGTTGCCTTCTCACCAAGCTGCTTGCCTATTGTCCTGTAGCCCATCCCAGCCTTGTGCAGGTCTACAATTTTATCCCTGATGTCCTTACACAGCTCTCTGGTCTTGGCCATTGTGGAGAGGTTGGAGTCTGTTTGATTGAGTGTGTGGACAGGTGTCTTTTATACAGGTAACGAGTTCAAACAGGTGCAGTTAATACAGGTAATGAGTGGAGAACAGGAGGGCTTCTTAAAGAAAAACTAACAAGTCCCCTCCAAGGACTACCAGGGCACACCTCAGACTGTTGCGCGAAGGCACCATCCCATCTCTGACATCAGAGTTACAGGATGAAGTAGTAAAGACATGGAAGATGATGCAAGAGATGTTTCATCCTGACTTACCACTAGCACAATAGGACACCAGACCACAGACTATAAGGGCTAAGTAAATAAAAATAAAAACATACAAACCCTATTCTATACACATTTTATTTAGGAATGATTTAATCAAACTGTTCTTATCTGATTGACATTACATTAATATTTGCTTTATTTTCCTAATAAGAGTGACACAGAAAGAGGCCATCAAATATAAAAAACAATAATTTGTGTCAATTAAATGTAGTCTCCTGTTATGTATGACAATCTGATGAGCTGAGTCTGAGGTTAAAGGGGGCTGAGCATCCGGATTTAGATTTGAGTTATTTAGCAGCTGCTCTCATCCAGAGTGACTTACAGAAGTGAGTGCATACATTTTTTACTTTTTCGTACTGGCCCCCCGTGGGAATCAAACCCACAACCCTGGCGTTGCAAGCGCCATGCTCTACCAGCTGAGCCACACGTAACCATTTAGCCTCGGTTTCAATTATCCTCATTAGGAATGGTGACTGAGAACGAGATTGGTGTTTTAGAGGTGTCTCTTGAGTATATGTTTGTGTGTGTGTGTGTGTGTGTGTTCAAACGTGGGAAGTGTTTGTACTTTCACACTGCCGAAACAGTACACAGCTACAGTCACTCACCCTTCTAGATAGCTTGAAAACAGTCTAACAATGTCTTGTGTCTGGAAGTAGCCTAGACTGGCAAGCAAGCTAGCCAACTTCTTTCACAGATTACAGTGCCTTGAGAAAGTATTCAAACCCCTTGACTTATTCCACATTTTGTTGCATTACAGCCTGAATTCAAAATGGATTAAGTATTTATTTCTCACCCATCTACACACAATACCCCATAATGACAAAGTGAAAACATGTTTTTAGAAAATGTAGCTAATTTATTGAAAATGAAATGCAGAAAATATCTCATTTACATAAGTATTCACACTAGGGGTGTAACGATTCGTTTTAACAACGATTCGATTTGTATCACGATTCGTGTTGTCGATACGATTCAAGGACGATATTGGTTCATTTAGAACGATACGATCCGAAACGATTCAGTGACTTGAAATCGATTCAGTAACCTTTTAGCCAAAAATTCAACCAGTGTGACTGAAATAAATACCTGGTAACCAGTTGCATTTTAATGGCTGGCAATAGTCTTGATATTTTTAACAGTGTTTCATGACTCCATGCAGACCATCTGGTATTATGAAACTTACCAAAAGTCTCACAAGTCCGTCTGTTATGGCCTGTGCGGTTCGGTCAGCACCCAATTCAATCAGTCCAATAAAGTCCGAAGTAAACTCTCCGTTGCTGGACACAGACACAATGTAAACTATTTCCTGCTCAGTTTTTGTGATGTCCTCAGATCCATCAAAAAGCATTCAGTAAGGAACATCCTCAGAATAGGAAGACATGGGACGTGCGTGTTTAGCTTTATGGAAAGAGAAAAATATTAAAACAGAGCTTGCCGCTGTTCTTCATTCAGCTTGTCTCGCCATCTGGCAAGTGGGCGACTGGACATTTATTCTCGGCTAGCTTTTAACAATGGCTTGCGCCACATTCGTGTGCTCCTTGCTCTTTTCATGTTTGTCAAATAAAGGATGGTTGAAATTCTTCGAGCCTTTATAAAATGCACCTGTTTTGTCTGCTAGATGTGGATTTGAGCGGCAAATCTTGCGCCACATTTCAGTGCGCTCATCGTTAGCTTCAAGCCACTTTTCCGAAAAAAGTATTTTCTTCGGCTCTGGCTCCAGTTGGCGTTTCTTTGTAGGTGGCAAAACGCCAAAGAAGCTGCTTAATGTCTGTTGCTTTTTGGACATCCCTGACAGTAGTTGACAAGCAACATGTCATGTGTAAGGTTAGATGAGAAGATCGGTCAAGTACGCAAAGGCGCGTAGTAACACAAGTGGCATTACGCATTCCTGATTTTTGTCGCGCTTGCGTATCTGCGTACCAGTTATGTGCACCCCTGCATATAAAGTCTGACGTGCTTAAATCCAATGGGTTATTTCCTAGTATCGATACAATCGATTTATTACATTTTAAAACGATGTTAGATCGATATATGTTGTCCAAAAGGCCAACTCGCCGAGCACAGATCGATGTAGTTGGATCATATGAATATAAATCGATACATCGATGTAGTAGATGGATCGTTACACCCCTAATTCACACCCATGTCAATACTTTGTAGAAGCACCTTTGGTGGCAATTACAGCTGTGAGTCTCTAAGAGTCTCTAAGAGCTTTGCACAACTTGATTGTACAACATTTGCCCATTATTCTTTGTAAAATTCTTCAAGCTCTGTCAAGTTGATTGTTGATCATTGCTAGACAGCCATTTTCATGTCTTGCCATAGATTTTCAAGCCGATTTAAGTCAAAACTATAACTAGGCCACTCAGGAACATTCAATGTCATCTTGGTAAGCAACCCGTGTAGATTTGGCCTTGTATTTTAGGTTATCGTCCTGCTGAAAGGTGAATTTGTCTCCCAGTGTCTGTTGGAAAGGTTTTCCTCTTGGTTTTTGCCTGGGCTTATAGCTATATTCCGTTTCTTTTTAACCTAAAACACTCCATAGTCCTTGCCGATGACAAGCATACCCATAACATGATGCAGCCACCACCATGCTTGAAAATATGAAGAGTGCCCCAAACATAACGCTTTGTATTCAGTACAAAAAGTTCATTTCTTTGCCACATGTTTTGGAATATTTTTATTCTGTACAGGCTTCCTTCTTTTCACTCTGTCATTTAGGTTAGTATTTTTGAGTAACTACAATGTTGTTGATCCATCCTCAGTTCTCTCATATCACAACCATTAAACTCTGTAACTGTTTTAAAACCACCATTGGACCCATGGTGAAATCCCTGAGCAGTTTCCTTCCTCTTCGGTAACTGAGTTAGACAGGATGCCTGTATCTTTGTAGTGACCAGTAGCGCTGCATGGGTAAAAATCACTGGGGAAGCCAAGCCAGAAAAGAAAAGTCATATTACAACCTGTGTTGTGATAATTTAGTTGTTTTCTCTATAACTTGTTAGTTCATATTCCTTCTGACCGTGATATATAAGCCTAAGGCCGAGACAATAAGAAAACAGTGGCAGAATAAATTCAACCACAGCTTTGTTTCATCACAAAACTGGAGAGCAACATCTGTCCGGTGAAGTCTTCAAAGCATATTGCATGTAGCAAACAGCTACATGACCTACAGCATGGTCAAGCAAATTAATGTTTCGGACATTTTTGGACTACTAAACAACTATTGATTTGGAACCACAGAGTTACCGCAAGTTGCAAAGAAAACAGGAGCTGCCTCCACTATTCCAACACCATTTCGACTTCAACATTTCAACATCATCAAATCATCTATGCTTAGTCTAATACATCGACAACTAAAATATACCAAAAACAATTTAGTCCAATGAAGCTGGATGTGGCTGTCCATGGTGTGGCTAAATATGATGTGGCTGTCCATGGTTCTGATTTATGTGTGTGCTCGTGCAAGTAGAAAAAACATGTTGACTCACCCTACTTGTAGAGAAACCCATCTTCCTCTGTTTCATGTTGACGGAAAGGTCTTTAACTACAGTACACACTTACATTTTTTGTTGTCCTAGGCTACCTGGCTAAAATGCTTGCTCGCTAGCCTAACTTCCTTTCATGGGCAACATTAGCTAGTTAACATTAGCCTTCTACATCTAGCTACATATTAAACTTCCATCCTCACAGGCCAGGGGCACAATGTATGAATTTATGGTTGGATCAGAATCGCCATTATAATAATTGGCCAGTCTCATAGCAAAGGGTCTGAATACTTATGTAAATGTGATATTTCTGTTTTGTATTTGTAATACATTTGCAAAAATGTATAAAAACCTGTTTTTGCTTTGTCATTATGGTGTATTATGTGTAGATTGATGTGTGGAAAAAACTATTTAATCAATTTTAGAAGGAGGCTGTAATGTAACAATGTGGAAAAAGTCAAGGGGTCTGAATACTTTCCGAATGCACTGTAGGTGTAGCCTATAGTTATCGTTATTGGCTTAGTTGATGGCCCTTAACTCTGACACAACTAACGTTATCACAACAGAACTAGTAGGCCTAGCTAATGTTAGCGAACTTGAATGAAATAAATATGGCATTACACTTATACTCGCTTAGGCCTACTTGACTTTTATAAATTGACTCCTTCAAATAATTTTGTCACCCACCGAGGTTGCCACCGCCGCGCTGCAGTAGGGAAGTAAAGCAGAAGTCGAATCTATCACTTCCGTTGTGTGTCTGTGCCCATAGCAACGTTTGAAAATTAGGTGTATAGTTGCAACACCCTCCTTTGGGAAGCATGCCTATGCACCTTCTTTCAAGTCCCCTCCCAGGACTACCACAGCACACCTCTCCCTTTTGCACAAAGGCACTATCCCATTTCTGACGCAAGTTACTGGATGAAGTAGTAAAGACATGGAAAGCAATGCAAGGACTTACCACTAGCACAATGGGAGACCACAATCCCAGACTAAGGATCAAGTTCCCCTAATTCAAGCTACTTTAAAGGAGAAGGATATAATTAATATAAATATCATTGAGAGAAAGAGATAATTCCTCATTGTCCCCTGTGAAAGAGGGAGGCTATGGCATTACATGTAATTAGGGAAATAAATCCCCTAGAAACCCTTTCTATAAGCATTTTATTAAGGAATTATTTATTACAACTTTTTAGGAGTGGTGATACATTTACTGATTTTATTTTTCTTAATAACAATGAGAGAGAGACCAGATATCATTAAGGAGTATAAGGACATAAACAACCATTTGTAACATTCATATTACACTGCAGTCTCCTCCAAAGAATGCCCATCAACTATGCTTTAAGGTTAATCTCAGTCCGTCATTGACAGGAGAGATGATCAGAGGGGTAGAGTTTTCACCATCATCATTACGACAGGGGCAGAACAATGGATAGAGTTTATCAGTAAAGGTGCAGTCAGTGAAAGAGTAGATATGAGACCTGGCCTCCACATCATAAAAGGAGACCTGACCCTCCTCATAATCCACAAACACCCCCACCTTCTGGAGCTTCTCTCTCAGGTGGAGCAGGACACTGGGCTCAGCATGAGCCTCGTATTCTCCATTCCTCAGCCACAGAGTCCAGTATCCATCCTCAGAGCTCAGTGTGATTTCCCCCTTCCTGTTGATGGACTCTCTGGCCACTCCTAAATCCCACTTAGTCTTTCCTTCAACCATCACCTCATAGTAAAATCTCCCTGAGGAGAAGCCCTCCTTTCCCAATACACAGACAACAAGATTGAACCTCTTTGGGTTGTCAGGGAGATCCTGTTTTGTATCTCCATGTTTCACTTGTTTTCTATCCTCAGACATGATGAGGTAGGGATGTGCTGTATCAGGGTCCAGAGTCACATCCACTGCATACTGCTGAATCCTCTTCAGTTTGACTTCAGGCAGCTTCTCAATCTCTTTATTCAGTGTCTCGTCCAGCTGAGATACAGCTCTCCTCACAGTCCCCACACACAGATCACTGTGAACACTGATCTCAGACCAGTCTCTGATGGGTGGAGGGGTGCCCAGGGATGGGAAGCTCTGGAGGAGGTGGAGCTGGTCCTCAGTGTGTGAGAGCTGCTCCAGCTCAGTGCTTCTCCTCTTTAGCTCAGTGATTTCCTGCTCCAGCTCTTTAATGAGCCCTTCAGCCCGCCTCTCTGCTGCTCTCTGCTTCTCCTCAATCACCTCAATGAGCTCAGCCTGGCTTCTCTCAATGGAGCGCACCAGATCAGTGAATACCTGCACACTGTCTGATATCTCTCTTTCTGCATCTTTCTTGCTGAGATCTACTGAGTGTTTGATTTCCTGAACCTTCTGCAGTCGTTTCTGGATCATCAGCCCCACTTCTGCCTTAGTCGTCCTCAGCTGAGCCTTCCTCTCTCCACACTCTTCCTCGAGAGGGACCGTGGCATGAGTCATGTGGTCTGTCTCAGTGCAGAATCGACACACACAAGTCTGGTCAGTCCTACAGAACAGCTCTAGAGGTCTGTCATGCTTCTTACACATCCTGTCTTCCAGGTTCTCCACAGGGTTGATCAGCTTGTGTCTCTTTAAGGCTGCGACTCTCTGATGAGGCTCCAGGTGAGTCTCACAGTAAGAGGTCTGACACACCAGACAGGACTTCTGGGCCTTGAGCTTCGTCCCAGTGCAGAGGTCACAGGACACTTGTCCTGGTTTGGCAGGGGATTCATCTTTACCTCTGACTCTCATTTTCTTAAAATTCTCTACAACCTCTCTGAACGCTGTGTTGACACGAAGTTCAGGTTTCCTGTAGAAATTCTCCTTACATAATGGACACTGGCACAGGTCATTGCTATCCCAGTATCCACTGATACAGGCCTTGCAGAAGTTATGTCCACAAGAAATGGTGACCGGCTCAGTGAACACATCTAGACAGATAGAGCACAGCAACTGCTCTTCAGACAGGAGACTGCTGGAGGTGGACATATCTAGACAGAGACCAAAGGTGAAACCATAAAGCATTTCCTGGACTCAATTGGCTCTCTATAATAAAATTAAAAGTCTCAATAAAGGATTCAGAGTTGTCAAGCAAGCCAGACATTATGATTCCAACCAATCTTTTGTATTTAAATATTTGATAGGTACCAGCCCGTTCTACTAATTAATTTTGAAAAATACCTTTACCAAAGGTAAACATGTTTAACAAGTGATCATGCTACGGTATGACGTTTATGTTACTACTTGTCCAGGTAAATTATGTTTTTTTAACTCACCTATGTTGATGTTAACTGTTATTACGATTCCTAGATTAATAAGACTCTCACAGAGATACAACGCAGCGTAGTTGTGTAGCAAGATTTCTGATGAGGAGGAAGAGGATGGAGGGTTTCCATTGCTGATACAAGTCCCTTCACTTTACTTTCACTTCAGCAAAGAGTGGGTTGCTTATTGTTTCTCTTAAAGGTACAGAGCTAACCTATTTACACACGGCTGAACACCCCTTTTTGGTTACTGTACCACCAACTGAATTTTGCTCTGCCCAGAGTACCTCTGAAGTACCACCTCATGTGCATTTTACCAGTAGACCTATGGTCTCATGAGTCACCTCAAGTACCCCCTGTGGAAAGGCCAAGTACCCCCAGGGGTCCTAGTACCCCTGGTTGGGAACCACTGCTCTAAAACAACTATGGCCTGCTCTTCTCTCCCATCTCTTCTCAATCTATGAATACTGTAATAATGATATCATATACCCTCCTGCTTATAGTATCTTACAGTGTTAAAAGGCTCACTAAATGAAGTTAAAGAGTAATGGCAACTAACATATACAGTGGGGGAAAAAAGTATTTAGTCAGCCACCAATTGTGCAAGTTCTCCCACTTAAAAAGATGAGAGAGGCCTGTAATTTTCATCATGGTACACGTCAACTATGACATACAAAATGAGGAAAAAAAATCCAGAAAATCCCATTTTGCAAATTATGGTGGAAAATAAGTATTTGGTCAATAACAAAAGTTTCTCAATACTTTGTTATGTACCCTTTGTTGGCAATGACACAGGTCAAACGTTTTCTGTAAGTCTTCACAAGGCTTTCACACACTGTTGCTGGTATTTTGGCCCATTCCTCCATGCAGATCTCCTCTAGAGCAGTGATGTTTTGGGGCTGTCGCTGGGCAACACAGACTTTCAACTCCCTCCAAAGATTTTCTATGGGTTGAGATCTGGAGACTGGCTAGGCCACTCCAGGACCTTGAAATGCTTCTTACGAAGCCACTCCTTCATTGCCCGGGCGGTGTGTTTGGGATCATTGTCATGCTGAAAGACCCAGCCACGTTTCAGCTTCAATGCCCTTGCTGATGGAAGGAGGTTTTCACTCAAAATCTCACGATACATGGCCCCATTCATTCTTTCCTTTACACGGATCAGTCGTCCTGGTCCCTTTGCAGAAAAACACCACAAAGCATGATGTTTCCACCCCCATGCTTCACAGTAGGTATGGTGTTCTTTGGATGCAACTCAGCATTCTTTGTCCTCCAAACACGACGAGTTGAGTTTTTACCAAAAAGTTATATTTTGGTTTAATCTGACCATATGACATTCTCCCAATCCTCTTCTGGATCATCCAAATGCACTCTAGCAAACTTCAGACGGGCCTGGACATGTACTGCCTTAAGTGGGGGACACGTCTGGCACTGCAGGATTTGAGTCCCTGGCGGCGTAGTGTGTTACTGATGGTAGGCTTTGTTACTTTGGACCCAGCTCTCTGCAGGTCATTCACTAGGTCCCCCCGTGTGGTTCTGGGATTTTTGCTCACCGTTCTTGTGATCATTTTGACCCCACGGGGTGAGATCTTGCGTGGAGCACCAGATCGAGGGAGATTATCAGTGGTCTTGTATGTCTTCCATTTCCTAATAATTGCTCCCACAGTTGATTTCTTCAAACCAAGCTGCTTACCTATTGCAGATTCAGTCTTCCCAGCCTGTTGCAGTTCTACCATTTTGTTTCTGGTGTCCTTTGACAGCTCTTTGGTCTTGGCCATAGTGGAGTTTGGAGTGTGACTGTTTGTGGTTGTGGACAGGTGTCTTTTATACTGATAACAAGTTCAAACAGGTGCCATTAATACAGGTAACGAGTGGAGGACAGAGGAGCCTCTTAAAGAAGAAGTGACAGGTATGTGAGAGCCAGAAATCTTGCTTGTTTGTAGGTGACCAAATACTTATTTTCCACCATAATTTGCAAATAAATTCATTAAAAATCCTACAATGTGATTTTCTGGAAAAAATAATTCTCAGTTTGTCTGTCATAGTTGACGTGTACCTATGATGAAAATTACAGGCCTCTCTCATCTTTTTAAGTGGGAGAACTTGCACAATTGGTGGCTGACTAAATACTTTTTTTCCCCCACTGTATGTCTTCCTTCCTGTTGTAGTAAGCATTGACCCCAGACTATCAAAGCGAA
Organism: Coregonus suidteri; assembly: GCA_036851935.1. Classification (NCBI taxonomy): domain Eukaryota; kingdom Metazoa; phylum Chordata; class Actinopteri; order Salmoniformes; family Salmonidae; genus Coregonus; species Coregonus suidteri. The sequence continues at coordinate 123 of JAGTTL010001863.1, read as the reverse complement.
GTTCCACAGATTCAAGACTCCCAGAATGGCAATTAGGTCTTGCTGTGTACAACAAACCACTTTAAAGAAAATAGAGGCGGAGAGCAAACACACACCTAGAAAATAACACACATTCCAGACAGT
>JAGTTL010001862.1:0-11839 GCA_036851935.1 Coregonus suidteri | reverse complement strand
TCCCGGGTTTAAATAAAGGTAAAATAAATTGAAAAAAAATTTTTCTGCATTTTCCCTAACAAAAGGTTTTGGATATGGCTGGGCTATGTGAACGTTTGATTGAGTACCTCTATCCTCCATTGTGCCTCTGCAAACATAGCATCCTCCTGAACGTGTTTTGTGTGATTAGGGACATTTAACCTTCTAATGACTTCGATCACAGGGCAGCAGTTCATTGCCATGACCTCCATAGCATGGATATTGGTGGCACCATCTCCCGTCCTCTTTCTTGCCCTGTTTTGTTATCGGAACAGAAGGTGTATTGTGACAAATCCCTGGGAAAGGTCACATCAGCAGCCATGTGATTAATGAGGCATTAGCATTTATCCTTTGGTTGATTGGAAACAAATGTTATTTCTACTGAACTGGCATGGAGTCACAGATAAAGAGTTTGGTTTCCACTATTGTGCTAAATGCAACAGGTCCAACTTAATATACAATTGATCCTCAGATAAAGCTCATATACAGTTGACTTGTATTCTTATGTTGAGTGGTTTGTGTATTTCTTTGATTGATTGAAATGTAATGTATGCTATATAGAGAAAACAGAGGTGAGTTTCTGAGATCCATTATACACATTGTGGATCATAACGAGAACCATGTACCGGAGATTCCTTTCCTTTTCAAACACAACAGCTTTGCCATGTCTTGTGGCCACTCAGAACTCTACTCGGCCCTCTGAGTATTATGCAGTTACTCTGATGTGGGTCAACCATGTCATGTTGTCCTTCTCTTTGAGGACTGTTTGATCTGGACTTTAAATTACTCTAAATTAAAACCTACATACTTTGATGACCACTAATCTCTTTATGTGTACGTTTTCAGTGACTGTTAACTATATCATTTTGGATTTCGAGATTAGTGAGATAATCCAGATAGCTAAAAGTGATAACATGAGATTGACTCTGTCCTGGAGATAGCCAGGCCTGGTGCTGGTTTTTTTTTTTAATGAAATGATAGCTCAAGTCCAACCCACCTCCTAAGGGATATGTCTGGATCTGACATTGTGCCAGCAGCCAGCATCAGCTCACGTTCCTCCACGTGTTAGTCTATCACAATGGGACTCTGATAGTGTTTAGGTTGAATCACTCTTTTCGTGTCTGAGATAGAGAAATTATGTTTTCACATGCATGGTGGGAAAAGCAGGACATCAATATGTGTGGGCAATGTAATCTTGATATGGGATGTCCATCACCTTATTTGTGTGGGTTTATTCCTCTTAGAAAAACCTACCAATATCACAGAAATACAAACATTTAAACTGGCTACGGATTCACACATAATTTTGGTATCGTTGGTATCCAATGGACTGATAATGTGGGAGCACTGGTTTAACATCTACTGTAGTTACAATGAATAAATAACAGGCATAAGCAAACTTTGTCTCATTGGATTTTATAAGAAGTATTATAAGCACAAGATGCTTGAGTTTTATTACTTTTTTCTAAGTATGCTATGCTCCACTGCATCCTTTTTTTCTGGCAAAATAAGCCTATGTGAGAAAGAGAAAATTAGTGACATCCCTTTACCACAAACATAGTTTTACTGTTGAAAAGGTGCACTATATCAACCTCAGAATTACATTGACTAAAATAGATTAATTTGGATTGTTGTGGCAAAAAGGTGAGCTGGATTAAATCATGTAGTACCTAAAAAAAAGCCTTAAAATGTCCAGGGGAAGAGTCAACAAACGTAGAAGTCCCAGGGGTGGACATGTGATCCCAACAGTCCCATTCACCATAATCTGAACACAATTCAGGAGAGTCTTAATCAATTGTTAACTAAATGTAAACCCTGTGCTAGAGAAAAAAAACATTAATTGAAGTCTGAACCCTGTTAGGATATAGAGTAGTCAATGGTGGACATTATTTTGCTCACCAGCCCAATCAGGCTTGTTACAAGAGTAGAGAGGATATTTACTATCAAAAAAGGTCACTTACCTTCCGGCACACACATCTGTGGAGAGAGGTCTGAGCATGTGAGCCAGGGCAGTGTCTGATATTTCAGGCCCAGCTTTGGTAGTTGTACCTGGATAACCTGAATATTTGAAATCCTTGGCCCTTTGGAAACCCTGTGGTGGAGGTGAATGGAAGACATTCTGGGCCCTTTGGCAACCCTGTGGTGGAGGTGAATCGAACCAATTCTGGGCCCTTTGGCAACCCTGTGGTGGAGGGAAATCATCCGATAGGCAGGGAGGAGGTGGAGTAGTTTTGGTCTGTGGAACTGAAGTTTCCATGTCTTTTTGTCTTTTTTTATGTTGCTTCAGCAGACCCTTCAGCTCAAACATGACATGCTTCATAATTGGAGAGATGGGCAGCTCAGCCACGATGGGCTTCACTGGTGGAGAGATGGGAAGCTCAAACATGACGGGCTTCACTAGTGGAGAGATGGGCAGCTCAGCTACGATGGGCTTCACTGGTGGAGAGATGGGAAGCTCAACCATGATGGGCTTCACTGGTGGAGAGATGGGAAGCTCAACCATGATTGGCTTCACTGGTGGAGAGATGGGAAGCTCAACCACGATGGGCTTCACTGATGGAGAGATGGGAAGCTCAACCATGATTGGCTTCACTGGTGGAGAGATGGGCAGCTCAACCACAATGGGCTTCACTGGTGGAGAGATGGGAAGCTCAACCATGATGGGCTTCACTGGTGGAGAGATGGGCAGCTCAGCCACGATGGGCTTCACTGGTGGAGAGATGGGCAGCTCAACCACAATGGGCTTCACTGGTGGAGAGATGGGAAGCTCAACCATGATGGGCTTCACTGGTGGAGAGATGGGCAGCTCAGCCACGATGGGCTTCACTGGTGGAAGAGATGGGAAGCTCAACCAAGATGGGATTCACTGGTGGAGAGATGGGAAGCTCAACCATGATGGGCTTCACTGGTGGAGAGATGGGCAGCTCAGCCACGATGGGCTTCACTGGTGGAGAGATGGGAAGCTCAGGGCCACGATGGGCTTCACTGGTGGAGAGATGGGCAGCTCAACCACAATGGGCTTCACGATGGTGGAGAGATGGGAAGCTCAATTCCACCATGACAGGCTTCACTGGTGGAGAGATGGGGCAGCTCAGCCACGATGGGCTTCACTGGTGGAGAGATGGGAAGCTCAAATATGACAGGCTTCACTAGTGGAGAGATGGGCAGCTCAGCCACGATGGGCTTCACTGGTGGAGAGATGGGAAGCTCAACCATGATGGGCTTCACTGGTGGAGATGGGAAGCTCAACCATGATGGGCTTCACTGGTGGAGAGATGGGCAGCTCAGCCACGATGGGCTTCACTGGTGGAGAGATGGGAAGCTCAACCATGATGGGCTTCACTGGTGGAGAGATGTGCAGCTCAGCCACGATGGGCTTCACTGGTGGAGAGATGGGCAGCTCTCACCACAATGCGGCTTCACTGGTTGGAGAGATGGGAAGCTCAACCCATGATGGGCTTCACTGGTGAGAGAGATGGGTAGCTCAGCCACGATGGGCTTCACTGGTGGAGAGATGGTTAGCTCAGCCACGATGGGCTTCACTGGTGGAGAGATGGGCTATAGATAGTGGTATAGAAAGAGAAGTTTAGTCCAGAAACAACATATAATCAATTACAATGTAATAGACGCATGGCCTAAACATATCTGTTTGCTTACTTATGAATATGCAAACCATAATAATCATCCCCTCCCTCATCATTCATTCTAACTCTGCTGTCTCATCCAACGAATAAACGTACCTGTGCCCTACTCTGTGTGCACAACAGGGTAACACAATACCACATGAAAAACTTAGATTGGTACTCCTGACACTTCTGCCATGCAATCTCAATCATCTCCTCAAGAGTCCCAACGCTACAGGAGAGGAAACACACAGGTTGTTTAGAATGTGTGGAAGAGGCTTCATACCGTGGATACGAAACAGTCTTTATATTTCAGATCTGAACTCAATCTAGGTACTCTGGGTAATCCAGGTAATCTGAAACTCCATTACATTGGTCCAACATCTCAATCAACTTCACTGTAAAGGCAGTGTAATCATAGCACTCCAAATCCCAAAATGAATGTATCTGGTGGATTGTGTAGCTGTGCAGATGTCAATGCTGTGTTAACGAACAAAGTGCTTACTTTGCAAGAGGCCAAGGGGATGCTGCGGGAATCCAGGCTGCTCCTGTGGGCTCTGCTGAGGGAGATCAGAGGAAGTAGGGGAGGGGGAGATGGGCAGGAGCATCGACAATCTGAGAAGAACCAGCCTCTATTTCCCATTTGGCCCCTTGACCAGGTTGATCCTGGTCATACTTTGTACGCATACTCATAGTTGTACTCGTTGTTGTTTAGGGTCCACCTCTCTGTAAAAAGAATGAGAGCAGAAGCTTGATCCTCTCATTTCCATAAAGGAATGGTAATACAATGATTAAACCAAGACCCAACAGAGGTGTGAAATGCTTACCCCAATGGCCATGTTCTTCATTCCAGTGGAAATATCCATAATCATCGCCCACGTAAAACCCGTCTGCATCAGCCTTAACAACATAATCAACATGGAGACAGTCAGGTGAGAACAACTTTAAAGAGCAAAACCTGTTATCAAAGCAAAAAAGCTGGAAGGTACAGTATAAATTGAATCCCTTTTAATGTTCTCAGAATGTATTGGAGAAAACATTATACCGAGACCTTTTAAAGCTAGAATCCTTAATTGAAACAATAACAAAGCGGACACCCCAACCTCTCTTTGGTAAAAAACTAAGGGATGGGCCTGGAGAAATATAACCACTCTCAAATTCAGACAGAGCTGGCCATCCATGATATCAAAATTACAGTTTTAACCATGTTTTTAAAGGTTATACAATGTTGTTTTCATTACATTTACATTGTTTACACACATTGGAGTAAAAAACAGCTTTCTATTTTGGGTTCTGATGGGGTACATATGACAGTTGAATTAAGATCATGAGGCATTTATAATTATATTCTTCAAGAATCAAATGGGTATATATCATTAACCTCTTAAGGATCATACACTTTCTTTTGCCTAAAATGACATACCCAAATCTAAATGCCTGTAGCTCAGGACCTGAAGCAAGGATATGCATATTCTTGATACCATTTTAAAGGAAACACTTTTAAGTTTGTGAAAATGTGAAATGAATGTAGGAGAATATAACACATTAGATCTGGGAAAAGATAATACAAACAAAAAATCATGTGTTTTCTATATATTCTTTTGTTCCATCATCTTTGAAATGCAAGAGAAAGGCCACAATATAATAATGCTGTTTAGGCGCAATTTAGATGTTGGCCACTAGATGGCAGCAGTGTGTATGCAAAGTTTCAGATTGATCCAGTGAAGCGTTGCAATACGCTTAGTCTGCTAAATGGTCTGCTAAATGTCTGCTAAATGAACTGGAGTGAGTTTCTTAAAAGCCTTGTAGCTACCATTGTAGTTTATTTCTAGCATGACTCTATATCTGTGCAGCTGGGTTTTCAAGATAAATAAGGTGTGATGTTAGCTAGAAGGCTTTCTGGAAATGCACATTCACATTTACGTCATTTAGCAGACGCTCTTATCCAGAGCGACTTACAAATTGGTGCATTCACCCTATAGCCAGTGGGATAACCACTTTACAATTTTTTTTTTTTTTATTTTTTTTAGGTGGGGGGGGGGGGGGGGGGGTAGAAGGATTACTTTATCCTATCCCAGGTATTCCTTAAAGAGGTGGGGTTTCAAATGTCTCCGGAAGGTGGTGAGCGACTCCGCCGTCCTGGCGCCGTGAGGGAGCTTGTTCCACCATTGGGGTGCCAGAGCAGCGAACAGTTTTTGACTGGGCTGAGCGGGAAACTATGCTTCCGCAGAGGAAGGGGAGCCAGCAGGCCAGAGGTGGATGAACGCAATGCCCTCGTTTGGGTGTAGGGACTGATCAGAGCCTGAAGGTACGGAGGTGCCGTTCCCCTCACAGCTCCCATAGGCAAGCACCATGGTCTTGTAACAGATGCGAGCTTCAACTGGAAGCCAGTGGAGTGTGCGGAGGAGCGGGTGGGTGACGTGAGAGAACTTGGGAAGGTTGAACACCAGACGGGCAGCGGCATTCTGGATGAGTTGTAGGGGTTTAATGGCACAGGCAGGGAGCCCAGCCAACAGCGAGTTGCAGTAATCCAGACGGGAGATGACAAGTGCCTGGATTAGGTCCTGTGCCGCTTCCTGTGTAAGGCAGGGTCGTACTCTCCGAATGTTGTAGAGCATGAACCCTACAGGATCGGGTCACCGCCTTGATGTTAGCGGATAACGACACAGTGTTGTCCAGGGTCACGCCAAGGCTCTTCGCACTCTGGGAGGAGGACAACGGAGTTGTCAACCGTGATAGCGAGATCATGGAACGGGCAGTCCTTCCCGGGAGGAAGAGCAGCTCCGTCTTGCCAAGGTTCAGCTTGAGGTGGTGATCCGTCATCCATACTGATATGTCTGCCAGACATGCAGAGATGCGATTCGCCACCTGGTTATCAGAAGGGGGAAAGGAGAAGATTAGTTGTGTATCGTCGGCGTAGCAATGATAGGAGAGGCCATGTGAGGATATGACAGAGCCAAGTGACTTGGTGTATAGCGAGAATAGGAGAGGGCCTAGAACTGAGCCCTGGGGGACACCAGTGGTGAGAGCACGTGGTGCCGGAGACAGCTTCTCGCCACGCCACTTGGTAGGAGCGATCCGGTCAGGTAGGACGCAATCCAAGAGTGAGCCGCGCCGGAGATGCCCAGCTCGGAGAGGGTGGAGAGGAGGATCTGATGTTTCACAGTATCAAAGGCAGCAGACAGGTCTAGAAGGACAAGAGCAGAGGAGAGAGAGTTAGCTAAAGAGTTGGCTAAAGACGGCACGCTCAAGAGTTTTGGAGAGAAAAGAAAGAAGGGATACTGGTCTGTAGTTGTTGACATCAGAGGGATCAAGTGTTGGTTTTTTGAGAAGGGGTGCAACTCTCGCTCTCTTGAAGACGGAAGGGACATAGCCAGCGGTCAAGGATGAGTTGATCAGCGAGGTGAGGTAGGGGAGAAGGTCACCGGAGATGGTCTGGAGAAGAGAGAGGGGGATGGGGTCAAGCGGGCAGGTTGTTGGGCGGCCTGCAGTCACAAGTCGCGAGATTTTATCTGGAGAGAGAGGGGAGAAAGAAGTCAAAGCATAGGGTAGGGCAGTGTGAGCAGGACCAGCAGTGTCATTAGACTTAACAAACGAGGATCGGATGTCGTCAACCTTCTTTTCAAAGTGGTTGACGAAGTCATCCACAGAGAGGGAGGGGGGGGGGGGGGTCTAGTTTTCTTCCATTTCCGCTCAGCTGCCCGGAGCTCTGTTCTGTGAGCTCGCAATGAGTCATCAAGCCACGGAGCTGGAGGGGAGGACCGAGCCGGCCGGGAGGATAGGGGACACAGAGAGTCAAAGGATGCAGAAAGGGAGGAGAGGAGGGTTGAGGAGGCAGAATCAGGAGATTGGAGGGAGAAGGATTGAGCAGAGGGAAGAGATGATAGGATGGAAGAGTAGAGAGTAGTGGGAGAGAGAGAGCGAAGGTTGCGGCGGCGCATTACCATCTGTGTAGGGGCAGAGTGAGTAGTGTTGGAGGAGAGCGAGAGAGAAAAGGATACAAAGTAGTGGTCGGAGACATGGAGGGGAGTTGCAGTGAGATTAGTAGAAGAGCAGCATCTAGTAAAGATGAGGTCAAGCGTATTGCCTGCCTTGTGAGTAGGGGGGGACGGTGAGAGGGTGAGGTCAAAAGAGGTGAGGAGTGGAAAGAAGGAGGCAGAGAGAAATGAGTCAAATGTAGATGTAGGGAGGTTGAAATCCCCCAAAACTGTGAGGGGTGAGCCATCCTCAGGAAGGAACTTATCAAGGCGTCGAGCTCATTGATGACTCTCCAAGGGGAACCTGGAGGGCGATAGATGACAAGGATATTAAGCTTAAATGGGCTAGTGACTGTGACAGCATGGAATTCAAATGAGGAGATAGACAGATGGGTTAGGGGAAAAATTGAGAATGTCCACTTGGGAGAGATGAGGATTCCTGTGCCACCACCCCTCTGACCAGATGCTCTCGGGGTATGCGAGAACACATGGTCAGACGAGGAGAGAGCAGTAGGAGTAGCAGTGTTTTCAGTGGTAATCCATGTTTCCGTCAGCGCCAGGAAGTCGAGGGACTGGAGGGTAGCATAGGCTGGGATGAAGTCAGCCTTGTTTGGCAGCAGAACGGCAGTTCCAGAGGCTGCCTGAGACCTGGAACTCCAGGTGTGTGGTGCGTGCAGGGACCACCAGGTTAGAGAGGCAGCAGCCACGCGGTTGTGAGGCGTTTTGTGTAGCCTGTGCGGAGAGGAGAGAACAGGGATAGGCAGAGGCATAGTTGACAGGCTGTAGCAAATGGCTACAATAATGCAGAGGAGATCGGAATGAAATGAACTAAACATCTGGGAAAGGAGAGAGTAGGGCCTCCCTTACCACAACTCCCAAATATAACTCTCCCAACTTCCACCTCAGAAAACTATAATTGTTTCACTGAAACACCCGAATAAAACTCTCCCAACTTCCACTTTAGAAATTAGAATTGTTGCAAACTACAGCGGTTCAATGTTTCAAGGAATAGACTCAACTTACTTTATTCAGCTAGCTAACTATGATGCCATTGCTAACTAGCATGCTAGCATCCAATAAAGTAAGTTCTTTCCATCTGGCTACCACTAACCCGGCCACCAACTCTGCACCCTCTGCTGCAACTTGCCTATGCCCCCCCCGCTTCTCCTTCACACAAATTCAGACAGCTGATGTTTTGAAAGCGCTGCAAAATCTGGACCCCTACAATTCAGCTGGGCTAGACAATCTGGACCCTTTCTTTCTAAAACTAGCCGCCGAAATTGTCGCAACCCCTATTACAAGTCTGTTCAAACCTCTCTTTCATAACGTCTGAGATCCCCAGAGATTGGAAAGCTGCCGCGGTCATCCCCCTCTTCAAAGGGGGTGACACTCTAGATCCAAACTGCTACAGACCTATATCCATCCTGCCCTGCCTTTCGAAAGTATTCGAAAGCCAAGTTAACAAACAGATCATCGACCATTTCGAATACCACCGTACCCTTCTCCGCTATGCAATCCGGTTTCCGAGCTGGTCACGGGTGCACTTCAGCCACGCTCAAGGTCCTAAACGATATTATAACCGCGATTGATAATAGACAGTACTGTGCAGCCGTCTTCATCGACCTGGCCAAGGCTTTCGACTCTGTCAACCACCGCATTCTTATTGGCAGACTAAATAGCCTTGGTTTCTCAAATGACTGCCTCCTCGCCTGGTTCACCAACTACTTCTCAGATAGAGTTCAGTGTGTCAAATCGGAGGGCCTGTTGTCTGGACCTATGGCAGTCTCTATGGGGGGTGCCACAGGGTTCAATTCTTGGGCCGACACTTTTCTCCGTGTATATCAATGATGTCGCTCTTGCTGCTGGTGACTCTCAGATCCACCTCTACGCAGACGACACCATTTTGTATACATCTGGCCCTTCATTGGACACTGTGTTAACAAACCTCCAAACAAGCTTCAATGCCATACAACAATCCTTCAGTAGCCTTCAACTGCTCTTAAACACTAGTAAAACTAAATGCATGCTTTTCAATCGAACGCTGCTAGCACCCGCCCACCCGACTAGAATCACCACTCTCGACGGGTCTGACCTAGAGTATGTGGACAACTACAAATATCTAGGTGTCTGGTTAGACTGTAAACTCAACTTCCAGACTCACATAAAGAATCTCCAATCCAAAGTTAAATCTAGAATCGGCTTCCTATTTCGCAACAAAGCCTCCTTCACTCATGCTGCCAAACATGCCCTCGTAAAACTGACTATCCTACGATCCTTGACTTCGGCGATGTCATTTACAAAATAGCCTCCAACACTCTACTCAGCAAATTGGATGTAGTCTATCACAGTGCCATCCGTTTTGTCTCCAAAGCCCCATACACTACCCACCACTGTGACCTGTACGCTCTTGTTGGCTGGTCCTCACTACATGTTCGTCGTCAAACCCACTGGCTCCAGGCCATCTATAAATCACTGCTAGGCAAATCCCCGCCTTATCTTAGCTCATTGGTCACCATAGCAGCACCCACCCGTAGTCTGCGCTCCAGCAGGTATATCTCTCTGGTCATTCCCAAAGCCAACACCTCCTTTGGCCGCCATTCCTTCCAGTTCTCTGCTGCCAATGACTGGAACGAATTGCAAAAATCTCTGAAGCTGGAGACTCTTATCTCCCTCAATAACTTTAAGCATCAGTTGTCAGAGCACCTTACCGATCACTGCACCTGTACACAGCCCATCTGAAATTAGCCCACCCAACTACCTCATCCCTATATTGTTTATTTATTTTGCTCTTTTGCACCCCAGTATCTCTATTTGCACATAATCTCTTGCACATCTAGCATTCCAGTGTTAATACTATTGTAATTATTCTGCACTATAGCCTATTTATTGCCTTACCTCCATAACTTGCTACATTTGCACACACTGTATATATATTTTCTGTTGTATTTCTGACTTTATGTTTTTTTTTTACCCCATATGTAACTCTGTGTTGTTTTTATTGCACTACTTTGCTTTATCTTGGCCAGGTCGCAGTTGTAATGAGAACCTGTTCTCAACTGGCTTACCTGGTTAAATAAAGGTGAAATAAAAATTTTAAAAAATAACACACCCTTGGTAAGTACAGCAGGAGTTAAATGCTTGCATTACCTTTGACTTTTCAGGTGTCCGCATTGACCTCTGCTTGGTTTTGGTCAGAGGCTGTATCAAGGAGACAGGTGGAGGCCCTCGACTGTCAACAAACAGAACTTCTCTTGCATGTCCCATGTCTTTCTCCTGTTGACTGGGTCAGAAACAACACCAATAAATGTATGTAGCATGTTTCCTGCAGTCAAATGACCAAATTGCCCTCTAGTGGCCTCATCGGTGGAATGTTATTAATATTTTTTTTTATAATTTCACAATTCACAACATTATTTCAAAAAGCCAGTGGAAAATCATGTGTTTCTCTGTCAAACGGTTTTGTAATATTTCAGTCTTCTGTGATGTGTAATATTGGGATGCAAACTCAAAATGTAATACAATTCAACTCTATATCTGACATGGTACAGGTGTCTTCTTTTTTTAAAGCCCATAACCATGTGTGTGAGGTGTATACTTTTGTTTCAAAGTAGATTTGTTTAAGACTACCAAGAAACACTCTGCGTGACCCTGATTTAGCCCACTGCAGTAAAATTTCAATAATAAACTTTTATTGCGGGTCCAGGGAGAAGTAAACATGGGAATATTTGATCCAAAGCACACACATTGAATGGATTGGATACCAATGCATTTTGATATGACTGCAGTTCCCTTGCTTGATGAATCATTAACTTATTTCAGTCATAACACAGGGGAGTAAAACTCGTCCACTGTCAGTGATGGAGTACACCCATTTTCTCATGGGAACTGAATCAAAAATTATATTTTATATACAGACTCGAAACAAGAACAACCTGTTTATCAGTATAAGTGACTGTGTGTGGTTTTGAGTCTGTAGCCCAAGACTAAACAAAGAAGTTAGCCATGAACAGAAATCAATGGAACAGAAGGGTATCATCATCATTTGAATCGTGCAGAAGAACCATATATGTGCATTTTTTGAAAAATGTAGATACACAGAATGCATCATTATAAAACATTTAGAAAAAAAAATGATTCAAGTATCTATCAACCGTAAAAATCCTAATGTGGTATATACACACTTAAAAACAGATAAATATTTGATTATAAGAAAATGGAACA
>JAGTTL010001861.1:0-11848 GCA_036851935.1 Coregonus suidteri | reverse complement strand
CACTGCTGTTTACTACTACCGTGGGGGGCTCCTGAAAAATTCTCGGAGGGGAAATTTTTCTATGATTTAGGTGACCTACCACTTTTTAAAGATTTTTCCCGCAAAAACATGAAGACGGGGGCAGCATATAATAAATACCAAAAGCATTTATTGACTGATTCAAAGTGTTGGGTTTACAAAAAAAATAATTATCCAGAAAAAATAATCAAGGGTGTTCTTTCACATTCCTCAACACTGCATAAAAAATATGTTGGCTTTAAAAAATGACAACCATTTCGGGCCAAATTGTATAATTTGTAAATATGAACACCATATTCGGGCCAATTGTATAATTGAAAAAATGACTGAACAATTTTTTTTTTTTTTGAATGGCATCCCTTTTAAAACATTCTGTTTGCAGTAAGGTACACCACAAGTGGCCAGAGAAACCTTTCTTTGGTGTGGATCCAGGATGGTGTTGTCAGATCTCTCTTCATACCAGCAATCCTGCTTCTCCTCTTCTCTCAAAGCTGTTTCTGGGTCTTTTTGTGGCATCCTGTTTGCTTCTTGCAGCTGCTGTTGAGTAGGAGTCCCTGAAGGTCAAACAGACCACTGTGTTTGTTGGCATTTTGTGTACAGTATTGTTGTCTATGGTGATGCACAGGTATATTGCAATGATATCCAGGTAGTAGTACATAAATACTTCAGTTCCACTTAAAATGGGCAGGGATGCATAAAGTCTTTAGTGTTTTAGTATGGTGCTCTTTGTGTCTCACATAGCCTGGATGTTCATGCACAATATACAGTGGGTGCTCATAAGCTTATGATTCCCATGCTAAAGTTGACTAAAAAGAGGAATAAAAAGAGAAAGAGAAATTGGTGTTCCTTAAGGTTTGGATTTTCCACAAACTTTTTTAATTACGTCATAAGATCACAATTTCCAAGAGAGATTTTTTTATTTTTTTATTCCTCTATTTTAGTCAGCTTTAGAATGTGTTCATGACACTTATGAACACCACTGTACAGTACACATAGTAGATCAAATAAGATAGATTACCGCACTGGCCCTATCTAATGACAATAATGTAATTTCAAACACAAATGCAGTCTCCTTTCATTGCTACATTTTCAATATAAGCGCTGCTTTGGGAGAGATCGAATGATATTGTTTAATCCCCCCCCCTTTTTCTTACCTTATGGCCTTCTGCACACTGCTTGCGAAGCTGTCCGAGTGGCCACGTTTGATGATAATCAATCAATTTTCAATTTTATTTTATATAGCCCTTCCATTTACAGTCAGTCTAATCTCTCGAAGTGCTGTACAGAAACTCCAGCCTAAAAACCCCACACAGCTAGTATAGCAGGGTGGTAGAAGCACGGTGGCTAGGAAAAACTCCCTAGAAAGGCAAAAACCTAGGAAGAAACCTAGAGAGGAACCAGGCTATGAGGGGTGGCCGCGTCCCTCTTCTGGCTTGTGGCCGGTGCAGATTATAACAGAACCAAAATGCCAAGATGTTCAAAACTTTCATAAGTGACAAGCATGGTCACTACTAATCAGGACTAAATCTCATGGGCTTTTTCAATAGCGCGATCATTAGAGGTTAAACAGCACGTCCTGGGACAGGTATGGGTTTCACATAACCGCAGCAGAACAGTTTAAACACGGAATAGCAGCAAGGCCAGTGCGGCCTGGGGATAGCAAGAGAGTCACTCACGGCCGGTATCCCCGACGTAATGGTCCTAGTCCTCATGTCTCTCAGTTTGGCTTTTCCAATAGCCGATCATTTAGAGTTGAAAACAGCAGGTCCTGGGACAGTAGGGGTGTTTTCGTAGCCGTGCAGGCAGAACAGTTGAAAACTGGAATAGCAGCACGGCCAGGCGGACTGGGGGGCAGCAGGGTGTCCCAATCATGCCCATGTAGTCACCCTGACCGTATGGTCCTATGTGCCCAGGTTCTCAGAGAGAAAAAGAGAGACATCGAGAAGAAGATTAGAGAGAGCATACTTAAATTCATACACAAGACCTCTGATAGACAGGAAGATACTCCAGGTATATAACAACTAACGCCCAGCCCCACCGACACAGCAACTACTGCATGCATAAAATCTTGGGAGGCTGAGTCAGTGAGCCGGTCCCGGAGACACTGTGGCCCCATCCGACGAAACCCCCGGACAGGGCCAACAGGAATGGATATAAACCCCACCCTCTCCGACAAAGCACAGCCCCCGGCAACCATACAGAGGGATATCCCCAACCACCAACTTACAAGCCTGATACACAGGCCGAGTATAGCCCCACAGAGGTCTCCACCACAGAACAAACCAAGGGGGCGGGCAGGGCCAGCCAACCCAGACATGAAGATCACCAGTCAGTAAGTAACTCAGCCCACTCAAGTGACGCACCCCTCCCAGGGACGGCATGAAGAGAGTCACCAGCAGGCCATTGACTCCAGCCCCTGCAAACAGGGTTTAGAGGCAGAGAACCCCAGTGGAGAGGGAAACGGCCTGGCACGAGACAGCAAGGGCTGTTCGTTGCTCAGCCTTTTCCGTTCACCTTCACACTCTTGGGCCAGGACTACACTCAATCATATGAACCTATGAAGAGATAAGTCTTACAGTAAAGACTTACAGGTTGAGAGACCGGAGTCTGCGTCTGTCACAGGGGTAGGCAGACTGTTCGCTATAAAAAATGGAGATCTATAGGAGATAAGCCCTGACCTCCCCGGCTGTTATTTGCTTTTAGAAATTCTAGGGACATTAGGAAGCCTTGCTCTTGTGACCGTCGCGTAATACGTATTGGTATGTACGGCAGGAAACAACCTCGGAAAGAATAGGTTAGGAGCAATCCCATGTAACCTTTATTCGGTTAAACAGTAAAAACCTTTGAAATCAGCCGCTTGCCTTAACGATGAGCCAGTGTAGGGATCTAGCACTGGAGTAATATGATCAAATTTCTTGGTTCTAGTCAGATTTCTAGCAGCCGTATTTTAGCAACTAACACTGAAGTTTTATTTAGTGCTTTAGCCGTGTACGCCGGTATCATAAGCATTTGCAGTAGTCTAATCTGAGAAGTAACCAAAATGCATGGATTAATTTTTTTCTAGGCATCATTTTTATGGACAGAAATTTTCTGATTTTTGCACATGTTACAAACGTAATAAAGGACAAAGCTGTCCTTGAAACAGTCGTTGATATGTTCGTCAAAAGAGAGATCAGGGTCAAGAGTAACGCCTAAGGTCCTTCCACAGTTTTTATTTTGAGACGACTTTACAACCATCAAGATGACTTTTCATATTGAACACAACATCTCTTTGTTTCTTGGGACCTAGAACATAGCCATCTCTGGTTTTGGTCCGAGTTTAAAAGTAAAAAGTTTTTCAGCCACCAACTTCCTTTATGTCCTGAAACCCAGGCTTCTAGCGAGGGCAACTTTTTGGGCTTTTCACCTAACGAAAAAAAAATGCTTTCATTGAAATGTACAGCTGTGTGTCATCCGCATAGCAGTGAAAGTTAACATTATGTTTTCGAATAACATCCCCAAGAGGTAAAATATATAAGTGAAAACAATAGTGGTCTAAAACGGAACCTTGAGGAACACCGAAATGTACAGTTGATTTGTCGGTAGGACAGACCATTCACAGAGACAAACTGATATCTTTCCGACAGGTAGGATCTAAACCAGGGGCCAGAACTTGTCCGTGTAGACCAATTTGGGTTTTCCAGTCTCTCCAAAAGAATGTGGTGATCGATGGTGTCAAAGGCAGCACTAAGGTCTAGTAGCACGAGGACAGATGCAGAGCCTCGGTCTGACGCCATTCAAAGGTCATTTACCACCTTCACAAGTGCAGTCCTCAGTGCTATGATGGGGTCTAAAAACCAGACTGAAGCATTTCGTATACATTGTTTGTCTTCAGAAAGGCAGTGAGTTTTGCTGCGCAACAGCTTTTTCTAAAATTTTTGTGAGGGAATGGAAGATTCGATATTGGCCGATAGTTTTTTATATTTTCCGGGTCATGGTTTTGGCTTTTTTCAAGAGAAAGGCTTTATCACTGCCACTTTTTAGTGAGTTTGGTACACATCCGTGGATAGAGAGCTGTTTATTATGTTCAACATAGGAGGGCCAAGCACAGACAGCAATCGATGTCCTTATTCTGTAGCTTCTGGTACGGTGGGCTGGTCAAATGAACACCAATGAACCCTTCCGGAGGCTTCAAAACATTCTATGAGGTCCGTCTCGATTCTCGTAGACAGGTGTTCACCGACTCTGCTGTTGCTAACCTCATCGTTGTGGGCGGCGGACAGCTAGCCTGTATCCCTCATCCAGTTGAGTGGCAATATTCACTCCTCACCAAAGGCAGACAATCTCAAACAGCTATCAATGTGGGTCTTTGAAAGCTCATTTTTCTTAATCTTTTCTGAAAGATGGTGCATGTCGGTTACACACCAGTCGCTGTCCAAGCGTTGCTGTCTGCCGTTCATGGTTACGTTACGTTACGGTATGACGAAAGCGCGTAAGTGGCAAGCCCTCAGACACCCCATAGAGAAATGTATTGAAAGCTCAGAAATTTGAAAAAAAAATATTTTACATTAGAGGCTATGAGAGACTTCTGGGCGATTTTCAACCTGACTGAAATCGCCCCAAAAACGGGGCGGGGACATTTGAAGCACGACTTTAGCCTGATATTGGAACATTAGTGGGACTGGCAGATCAGACGTGAACACTGAACTACTGTTGCCATGATATAATTGATTAGAAAAAAAAATCCCTTCCCCTTTTCCCTTTTGGCAGTGCGTCGCCCATATCGCCCTATTGAACACACCGCCCATGCTCACATACTTTACATTGTAAGCAAAGTATAATTTATTCAGTGTACTCACTTTTGTGAGATACTGTATGTGTACTGTAATGTACACTAAGTGGTTCCTTTCACCCTTCAGGACAGGAGAGCAGCAGGCCCCAGCACACAGGGCCTAATTAGGCCCACCAGCACCAAGCCTCAACAGGGCAGAACCTGGCCCAGCTTCAACACCCCAAGCCCAAGCCTCAACCCCATAGCCCAGCCTCAACACCCTCAACAGCCCAGCCTCAACAAAACCCCCAAGCCCAGACTCAACACCCATAGCCCAGCCTCAACACCCCAGCCCGACTCACACCACATAAGCCCAGCCTCAACACCCGCAGCCCAGCCTCAACACCCTCAGCCTAGCCTCAACACCCTCAGCCCAGCTTCAACACCCTCAGCCTAGCCTCAACACCTTCAGTCCGCAGCTTCAACACCCTCAGCCCAGCCTCACAGGGTTAGTACCAGGCCCAGCTTCAACACCCCCAGCCCAGTCTCAACAGGGGGTAGAACCAGGCCAGCCTAACACCCTCAGATCTGCCTCGACAGGGGCAGCACTTGGGCTCAGCCGCCACAGGGGCAGCACTGGCCTCAGCCTCAACAGGGGCAAGCACTGGCCTCAGCCTCACACAACCCCTACATCGCCCCGCCCAGCCCTCACACCCCATGTTTATGCCCCTCTTCAATGTCTTTCCCTGACGATATTCTCCCACTTCTGTGTCAAAAAATCAAATACTGCACTTTACGAATCGGATTTCCCGAGCTCCCCCCACCAAAAATTTAATGACTGGTCCTGTCACATCATGCGGCTCAAACGAGACTTGCCTCTTCAACCCTAGACATGATCACCACTTTTTCCAGTAGCTTTACATCATAAATATCTGCCCTTGTGTCGACTACTTTGTTATAAAGCGCATTGAAAAACATATAAAGTATGCACACTAAATGTCGTACACAATGTAAAATGTGGTGGATATAGGAAGTGTCTGATTATTTAGAGGGTGGACACTTTGGTACAACATCCCTTCTATTTGGTTTGGTTTTGAAATCCTCCTGTTTGTGCAATACACTGATGGTTTACAACCCTCTTATTTACTCATGGTGACAACACCAGGATGCACTGCAATATTCGACATTGATCCAGGTCCCCAGGATGTCGGGGGAGGATGATTTATTTTTATTTATTTTTTTTTTGGGGGGGGGGGGGGGGGGGTAGATCTGCTTAATATTGTAGATTGTAACTTCCATCAATGTAATTTGTCTGCATCACTTCTCACTTCCAAAACAAAAACATTCCAACCTTCGTTCACTTCCAATCCCCCCATTGTTGTTGTTTTTTATATTATTAATATATAAGATATATTATATTAGATATATATATATGTATAGCTTAAGGTAAATAAAGTATTTGAAATCCCCTCTGCCCTGTTTTTGTATGTTTTGCCAACTGACAAGGAAAAATGATCAGTACCTATAATTATAAATGGTAGGTTTTATATTTGAACAGTGAGAGACAGAATAAACAACACAAGATATTCCTGAAAAAAAACGAATGTCAAAAATTGTTATAAAATTGATTTGCATTTTACTGAGGGAAATACATAAGTTTTGCACTACCCCTCTCAATCAGAAGAGATGTCCTGGCTCCCAGTTCATTTTATATAACAGGTCTAAACGCGCCTGAGATTAGGAGACACTCCATCGTAAAGAGGAGTGCTCTCTAATCTCATTTGTTGCCTGTATAAAGAAACCTGTCCACAGAAACAATCAATCAATCAGGATTTTCCAAATTCTCCACCATGGCCCGAGACCAAAGAGCTCTCCAAGGATGTCAGGTACAAGATTTGTGACCTACACCAGGCTGGATATGGGCTACAAGACCAATCCCCCAAGCACCCTTGGTGAGAAGGTTTGAAAAACCGTTGGTGCGATTTTTGGGAAAAAATGGAAGAAAAAAAAAAAAAAAAAACAAAAAGAACTGTCAATCTCCCTCGGCCTGGGGCCTCCATCCCGGGAGCCCCTCTCGGGGATTTGAAAAATGATCAGGGGAAAAATGGGGGGAATCAAAAACTACAAAAGGGGGGGATCTTGTCAATGATCTCAAGGCAGCTGGGCCCCTAGTCACCAAGAAAACAAAAAAATAAAAACACTTGCCGGTTTAAGGCAGAAATCCTTGCAAACGCCCGCAAAGGGCCCCCTTTTCAAGAAAGAAAAAATTTCTTCCCGTCTGAAGTTTCCAATGAACATCTGAATTATTCAGAGGAGAACTGGGTGGGAAAATGTTTTTGGTCAGGGTGAGACAAAAAAAATTTAGGGTCTTTGGCATCAACCCCAAAATCGCCCTGTTTTGGGGGAGGAGGAAAAGCTGCCTAAAGGGCCCCCCCAAAACAACCCCTCCCACCCCTAAAACCCTGGAGGTGGAAAAAAAATTTGCTTTGGGGGGGTTTTTTCTGCTAATGGGGGCAGGAAAAACTTTCACCGATCAAAGGGGGCGATGGGGCCGGGGCCCTTTTTACTGTCAAATCTTGGGGGGGTGAAACCTGCTTCCCCCCAGCCAGGGCATTGAAATTGGGGTCTTGGGTGGGTATTCCAGCATGACAAATGACCAAAAACACCCGGGGCCAAGGGGGAACCCCCCAAAGGGGTTTGGGTCAAGAAGTGCACATTTAAGGGTGCGGGGGTGGCCTAGCCATCTCCAGCCCCTTTAAACCCCAATAGAAAAAACTGTTTGGGGGGACGGGGGGTTTGAGGGTTTCCAAAAAGTTTAGGCCCCGAAACCTTAAAACCCTTTGGGGAAGACCCGGGAAAGAGGGGGGTGGGACCAAAAAACCCCCTGAAAAGGTTTTGGGAAACCTGGGGCCCCCAACCCACAAAAAACCCTTGAAACCTTTTGTGGGTTTCCAAAAAAGGGTTTTTCCCCAAGTACTAAGTCCTGTTTTGCCCGAGGGGCGTGTCAAAAAAAACTTATTTCCCTCAATAAAATGCAAAACTATTTTTTAAAATTTTTTTTCCCTGGTTTTTTTTTTCTGGATTTTTTTGTTGGGTTTTTCTGTCTCTCAGTTCAAAAAAACCACCTTTTTAAAAATTAAAGACTAATCATTTTTTTGTCTGTGGGCAAACGTTTCAAAAAAAACAGCAGGGGGGTCAAATACTTTTTTCCCTTTACTGTATAATTATAAAAAATAATTATATATATACACAATTTTATTACACAACCCTTTTTACACACACACATATTTTTCCCCTTTTTTTTACTTTTTGAAACCCCCGCCCCCCCTTTTTCCCCACTTGGAGGGAAAATAGGGGGCAACAATGCTTAGGCCTCTACTTCAAACTTATACTTACTGTTTTTACTTTTATGGACAAAAAGTCCCAATTTTTCAAAAATTATTTTCCCTTTTAGTCATTTAGCAGACCCCCTCTTTTTCCCGACACTTTTCTGGCAATTTGGGTTTTTAAATGCCTTGCTCAAGGGCACATTGGGGCATATTTTTTTACCCTTTGTCCCCCTCCGGGGATAGAACCCGCAACTTTTCCCCGGGTTTCTGGGACAAGGCCCCTTTAAACCCCTAAGCTACCGTTTTTTTTTTTCCTCCCGAACTTCTCCTACTCTCAAAACCCCCAATCATTTTTTATGAGTCCATCCGGTTTTTCTTCTAAAGTGGGGGAAAAAAAAAAAATATTTTTGTCCGCCAAACCCAATTTTGGGGGGTTCTCCCACCCTTAAAAAAAATGAGAGAGGTCCTGAATTTTTTACAAGGTACACGGCCACCCATGATAGACAAAATTTTAGGGGGGGAAAAATTTTTTCCGGGGAAAAACACATTGTAGGTTTTTTTTTTTTAAAGAATTTATTTTCAAAATTATGGTGGAAAAAAAAGGTTATTTGTCCACCTACAAACAATGCAAGATTTCTTTCCCTGGCTCTCACAGACCTGTAACTTCTCTTTTAAGAGGCTTCCTCTGCCTCACGCTCGTTACCTGTATTAATTGCACCTGTTTGAACTTTTTATCAGTATAAAAGACCCTGATCCACCACCTCAAACAGTCACCTCCAAACTCACTATGGCAGACCAAAGAGCTGTCAAAGGACACGAACACAAATTGTCAGACCTGCACCAGGCTGGGAAGACTGAATCTGCAATAGGTCAGGCCGCTTGGTTTGAAAATCCTGTGGGAGCAATTATTAGGAAATGGAAGACACTGATAATCTCCCTCGATCTGGGCGCTCCACGCAAGAGCTCACCCGTGGGGTCAAATGATCCACAAGAACGGTGAGCAGAAAATCCCAGAACCACACGGGGGGACCAAGTGAATGATCTGCAGAGAGCTGGGACCAAAGTAACGAAGCCCTACCAATCAGTAAACCACCTACACCGCCCAGGGACTTCAAATCCTGCAGTTCCAGACATGTCCCCCTGCTTTAATGCCAGTACATTGGCCAGGCCGGTCCTGAAGTTTGCTAGAGTGCATTTTGGATGATCCAGAAGAGGATTGGGAGAATGTCATATGGTCAGTATGACACCAACATAGAAACCTTGTTTGGTAAAAACTCACCTCGTTCGTGGTTGGAGGACCAAAGAAGCTGAACTTGCATCCAATGAACACACCATACCTACTGTGAAGCATTGGGTGGAAACATCCATGCTTTTTGGGTGCTGTTTCTTCTGCAACGGGGACAGACCGAATGATCCGTGTAAGGAAAGAATGACTGTGGCCATTTATCGGTGAGATTTTGAGTGAAAAAATCCTTCCATCAGCAGTAGGCATTGAAGTAAAACGTGCTATGGTTCTTTCAGCAGGACAATGATCCCAAACACCACACCGCCCGTGCAATTAGGAGTGGCTTTGTAAGAAGCATTTCCAAGGTCCTGGAGTGGCCTAGCCAGTCTCCATAATCTCAACCCCTAGAAAATCTTTGGGAGGGGAGTTTGAAGGTCGTTGTTGCCCCAGCGACAGCCCCCCCAAAACATCACTGCTCTAGAGAGGAGATCTGCATTGAGGAATATGGCCAAAATACCACCAACAGTGTTGTGAAAACCTTGTGAAGACTTACAGAAAACGTTTGACCCCGTGTCATTGCCACAAAAGGGTTAATATAACACAGTATGAGAAACTTTTGATTATTGAACAAATACTTACTTTTCCGCACCATAATTTCCAAATAATTCAAAGAAGCCTACATATGGATTTGTCTGGGATTTTTTTTCTAATTTTGTCTGTCATAGTTGACGTGTACCTATATGAAAATTACAGGCCCTCTCGTCATCTGTTTTAAGTGGGAGAACTGCACAATTGGTGGCATCACTAAATTTTTTTTCTTTCCCCACTTATATGCCATATCTTTCTAACGGTGCTCTTTCACCAAACCTCCCCAACCTACACCCTATATACTATATTATGGAACACCAGTATGCTTTTCCATTATTAGTTAATCTTGGTATTATTTGTTGTTCGTTGGGATTAGTCCCATCCTGTGCCCTTCCCATTCAACACCTTCCCATCTAATCCTTTTAACACCATCCATTAAAAGGACTTATATTTTCCATATATTATTTAAACTGTACTTGTGATGTCTTACAAAACTGTCTCCTGAACCTTTCTATTCTCATTGTTTCTTTTCTACAGATTGTGCAAATTGAACATAAACATTTTTGATAAAAGTATTATTATGTTATTGATCGATTATGACTATGACGTTTCAGATTACCCAGTAAGGCTATATGCAAAAAGATTCGACTCCAGGTAAATATTTGCAATCCTTTAGCCTTTCCTGAGACCTGTGTCCAAAATCAAGATACAATTGTGGACATTACCAAAACAAATTATCTTTAATGATTCTGTCTCTTTGCCAGCAAAATCTGCAGACCCTGAGAAGATTGTAATCCCCCATAGTAAATAACATTCTATTGGTAGCAAGAATTTTATATTAATAATTTAAATTGAAAGAATTCTAATTTTTGAAGCCGTGTTTGTCGTTTTGCATATCAGTTCCTAAACACTTATTTCCATGGGATCGTAATCGTCAAAGAAAATCTTCTTCCAAACTATTTGCAATCTATATGGGACTGCTGTCACCTCTTGCGTCCTTAAATGAAAAACTGATATACTTTTCTATTTATGGACAGTTTTCCTTAAACACAATTATGTTCATTAATGCCAGGACGACAGACAAATGTTCCTTCTTTTCTCCCCCTTCCACTTCCTCTTCAGTTTTTGCGGGTAAGGCTGCAATTTCTTGTTTTTGCCTTTTTGTTTTTTTGCAATTATTTGGTTTTTGTATTAATTTTGGTAGAGTGAGAGTAGGAATAGTTTTTAACTTTTGTTTTAGTTAGAAGTTAGAAACAGACATTTTCCATATGTTTGCTGCATGTGCGGCATAACTCCACCAGTCCTATAGATGATATCATTTACGAAGAATACCTTTTTTTTTGGTCATTAGACTATTTTGAGATTACCCCACAATATTTGTTGCTCTTATTTTGTTCTGTCGTTTCTGGAGGATTAACTTGAAATTGCAACCACTTTCATATGCTTGTTTTAAAATAGTGATATTTGGGGGATTATTTCCTTTTTTAAATAACTGAAAGTGAGTGGTTTTTAATCTGAAAAAAAGGGAAAAAGGCCATTCTTGAACATGGGGGGCATATTTAAAATGCCATGCAATTTCAATAAAGACAAACAAATGTAAGATAATCCAATTTAAGATAATTCTGTTAACCATTGTAACTCTTTCAGCTCAGGAAGCTTTTTTCGTCTGGGATTCAATGCCGGTCCTAATAGGAAAACACAGCAAAGGGAAGCAGTGGGCAGCTGACGTTATGGAGCCTTCTAACCCTCCAATAGGTCTGGAGGGGGAATGCCACATAAAGATCGAGTGTAAGAGATCTTTGATGTTACTCTCCAGTTGTATTCCATTTGAATAAATAAGACATGAAAAACCTGGGGTTACGGATGTAACCTGGGCCTTGAGTAAAAGTAAGGGTCGTCAAAGCCAATGGGAACCCCTTCCTTTACGTTTATAATTTT